>JBBPTT010000018.1:59229-86058 GCA_038094175.1 Boletellus aff. lepidospora
CGCCGCCGCCACCACCGCCACCACCACTGCACAATCAAGATGGAAAAGGATCTTCAACCTTGTATCCTGCTGTGCAGCCGTTGCAGACACCGATATCTTTACCAGTGCCGAGCCAAGGGCCACTTCCCTCAACTACATCCTTACAGCAAAGTGTTACTCCCGCCGCGCCCATACTTCAATCATCGACTACGTCACACTCTCAAGTAACTCCAAACGACGCACTTCCTGCCGGCACAGAGGTAAATCTTGGACAAAACCAAGTAGGAGAAAGGCGAAATGTGGTCGGGCGCATCGCTACTGCAGAAACGGGGGTCACAATGCGGGAGGTGGGAGAGACTCAGGAAGACGTGGGAAGACATCAAATAGCCAAAGAACAGAGTAACAGTGTCGCCGGGGAGCAAGGAGCTCAGGAAGGAACTGACTTTGAGCAACGGGTTGAGGAAGAAGGGCGTCGTGAACAAGAGCAGGAGCGGAGAGAATCAAAGAGGCAAGAGAGAGAGCAATCAAAGCAACAAGAATTGGAATCTGAGAAGCAAGAGGAAAAGCACGACAGGGAGGACGAATTACGAGAGCAGGGAGACCCCGAGAAAAGGGAGGAGGAACGCAAAAGAATGGAAGATGAGGACCGCCGGAGACAAGCAGAGGAGGTACTCAGAAGAAAGGAAGAGGAAGAACGTAGAAGGGAGGAAGAGGAGCGCAGGAAGAGAGAGGAGGAGCGCAGGAGAATGGAAGAAGAACGCAAGAGAAGAGAGGAAGAAGAACGCAAGAGACAAGAGGAAGAAGAATGCAAGAGACAAGAGGAAGAAGAACGCAAGAGACAAGAGGAAGAAGAGCGCAGGAGACAAGAGGAAGAGCGTCGTCACGAAATAGCCAAGGAAGAGGCCCGCAGAAGGCGTGCTGAGGAAGCGGAGGCTGAAAGGAGATGGCAAGAGGAATTGGCTCGTATTAGAGTACGCACTGAGCAAGAGGCTGCCGATGCAGCCTTTGCGCGTGCTCAGATGGAAGCGGATGAAGCAGAGCGTCGGCAGCAAGAAGAGGCAGATCTCGCATTTCTGCGGCAAGCGCAAGATGATGCTGAGCGAGAAGAAAGACTCGCACTGGAAAGGAGGCAACAGGTAGAGGCGGACATGGAGGTTGCGAGGCGCGAACAGGCTCACGAAGAGGAGCTGGAGAGAAGAAGACAAGAGGAAGCAGATCGGGAGCTGGCTAGAAGGCTAGATATGGAACTGAACCTTGACGCAGAACCCTCATCGAACGGTGGAGATCGATCTCGGCAGAGAGTAGCTAGAGCTGGGGGAAAGTAATAAGGCAGCATATCGGTCATTACCCCTCTGAAGCCCGCAGTCTCGCCTTGATTCAAGTTTTATAAACCTAACTGGGTACCCCACATACGGTAGTTGACGAAGATCGCGCTCTCGTATGTCTAGCAACATTTCCAACTCAACGAGTCGGGGATAGTTTAATAAAAGAAATACTGAGTGCCACAAAACCCTCCCACACCGCAGTACACGCTAACTTGATGCCGTGAAGATACACAGCTGCTGGACTTTCTTGCGTGAGGGGGTGTTAGCCCGTTGAAGGTACGATAACCGTGGATGTGGTTGGAAGTAGTGAAGGATAACAAGTTGATATATGACTGCGAGTACGTTGCTCGAGATTTTACGAGGGTCGATGCTATGGAGAGGACTTAGCCTAAAATACCCTTGACATATTTTATTAGTTCTCGACCCTGTGCAGATGCCAACTTCAGCAACGCATTGAGAACACATGCTTTAAAACTGACCCCATTAGTTTTCACGCCAGCTACCATGGCCTCAACTTCTTTCAACTCTGCAGAGGATGCCTGGTTATCTAGATCGTCCCGGGGAATAAACCGAGATAATCGTTGCCTCTGGCCGAGCTCATAACGTTGAACAACAGTCAACACTGCTCGCCAACCCTCTATTGCATTCCCAAGCGAGCCTGCCGTAAGTGGCTGCGAGAACGATGGAACCACTGACGAACAGGTAATATAAGGGCAGTATGATCGATGTTCTTTCACCAGGTCGAACTCCTTCTGGGCTTGACGAGGCGCGGGTGCCGAGTCGTCATCCGGTATTGACCTTGTCGCTGCTTCCTTTCGAGAGTATGTCCAAAGGCCAACCCGCCGCCGACAGAGGATGCAGTGCACAAGAGAGGCACCTTGAGGAAGAGGGGTGGTGATGTTGCCGGACAACGCGCGTCTCGTGAGTGGGATTGTCCCTAGTGGATCTGGAGATGCATTGAACCGGGAGGTACTTCTCAGCGGCGAAGCAGAGGGAGTAACGCTCGTTGGTTCTCGGAAGTGAGTCGAAACTGAACTGGCACGTGAAAGTGATCGGGTGGGAGGCGCGGAAACCGAGGGGCCAAATGACCCTGCGGCCGAAATAGAAGAGGATGAACGGTGAAGCTCACTGTGTCTTGCAGCCGACAATGGAGCCCACCCGAATAGAGCAATAACAATGGCCGCGTCGGAGGGGATTGTAAGATGAGAAGTTTCATCTACATCCACGACGGAGTCACGTTCCGATACCTGTCTCTCTGACACCACTGCAGAGAAGACGGAACGGAGAGAATTCAACTGTGAGGGGGTCTAAATAACTCTATCAGAAAGTAGTTTATGGAAAGTTAAACAGAGACGTACAAGCGGATGCTTGACTGCTATATCGGCGAGTATGGGTTCGAGGGATAGCGCGGTGGTTCTCAATTCGCGAACCATCACAGCAGGCGCATGAAGAGGTACTCGATATACTGAGGCTATAAACGAGTGTCAGAATGGTATGATAGAACGATGACACTACTAACAGTCGCACTGCCTAACCATCCAAGGACATCCATCCTTGTGCATTTTCACCAAGGAAATGCGTTGCTTCTCAACTAACGTGCTAGCTGTAGGTAGAAACATTAGTGTGTCAACTTGTGTTGAACCCACCACCTCACCTGCATCTTTGGTCATACCCTCGCGGCCAGCAAGTACCCAGGATACGTCACACAATCCACAGACGAGCCTGTCTTTTCCGTCGTTGAGCCAACCACACCTTGCTGCGGCAACGGCATTGATTTGCGGCGGTTTATTAGCGTATGTAGAAATTTTGTAAGTAGCGAGGCGAGAAAGGAAGGAGTCCGTAGAGGAAGGTCTGTACTCGGACGCCGGGTGAGCAGGAGGCACCGATATATGATTGGACGAAGGCGCATGCTTGGAAGTGTATCGTTCGAGGATCGCAGTAAGACGAGGTGTGCTCTTTGAAACGTCTATTGCGGATGTGCTACTGGGAGATGAGGGAGACCATTCACGCAACATCCCCATTCTGATTTATGCCAAACTAACCTAGACAAGGGCCGCAATCGCTCCTTTGACGTCACACCAAATTCCGCTAAGGTGGAGTATACCGAGCGAGCAAAGTGGGGTCGTTTCGATGGCGCTGGTCTCTCGATGGCAGCTGCTAACGACGAAGGTACAATAGTATCATCCAGGCTGCGAATTGCATCTTCGAGCTTTCGCTATAGGACAGGTGTGAGCAAAAATGAAGGGGGTGCCAGAATCCACAGCAAACCTTGGTTGTGCGCACCGAGGGCGGTGGGGTTGATTCCATGATAGAGCGGTTAGAGTGACAAAGTGGCGCGGTTTGAACACCTGCCTATTAAGTCAAATTAACCCCTGTGGCCTATCCTGTGGTCTGCTTTGCTGCGCTGGGTGAAGACTGTCATGACGCCAACCGGACGAGGGCCGTGCACGCCCATGCATTGTTCGACCATGCCACTTCCGTCAAGGTCATCCACGTTCTGACCAAACTACACGGTCTTCCTGTCTGATATCATTGCCGCTCTCCCCCCTGTTGATATCGTACTCGATTCAGGAGAACAACCTGTATAATGACGTATCGTCGCCCTCCACTGGTGTGCCCAACTGAAGATGCAGATGTAGGTCTGCAGATTCCATGAAGTTCTACAGGGCGACAGGGGTTGTCCACACCGCGGAAGGATCGCCGCAAGCATGTCCAGCAGCGTGGTAAACCAATGACCACGGCGGAGACATGCGTCCGACCACGCTGTTGATGGGGCTATCTGTGATAACCACGATTGGCATCGATGGTCCCGCCGACCGCGTAGAACGGAGAGAGGCCCTATTATGTGTTCAGAGTGTAGGTTATGTGATTGTCGTGAGGCATCCCTGCCTATGAGAAACACCGCTGCAGCTGTCGGTGCACGTACGTTTTGCGTCGCGACATGGCGCTTTTGTACATATCCCAAGAGGGCGTTACTATCTCGGAACGGAGGCCGGGCTGTGCTCCGCGAGGTCAAAACTGAGACCCTATGTCCATTGTACGTAATTACACGTGACCTCATGTTTTTTGGGGAAGCAACGCGGTCTAAGCCAATGCAAAAATTTGGGATTGGGGCCCATATAAATTCCTCCTGCCGCGTACTCAACCTTGTCTCTGCACCCCTTCCCCGACGCCCTTCCCGCTCTACTGCTCTTCACCCGTAGCCCCTCCGACCATGTCTGTTCCGAATGGCCAGGCAGTCCACGAGGCTGCCACCTCGACGCGTCCTTTAGTTATTGCACTTTCAAAAACCAGGGTGCGTGTGCGGGTCGATAATCGCATCGTGGTGATACTTGCTCACAAGCTGTTATACCTCGTAGATCTCGATTCCAGTCTCTACCAAGAGTGACATGTGGATTGCAGCTGAAGTTCTCAGAGATGACTTCACGCATGCTCAGAAGCAAGCTGATACCTCGGACGTTACCACAGAACATGAAACCGCTCTTCAGTTCGAAGTCGACCTATTTGCGCGCTTTTTGTCTTTCGTTGTGCAACGTTTATCTGAAGATCCCCGATCCACGGCAGCGCGGACGTCTCTCCTCTTGCACGTCCTCTCGCACTTTGTCTCTTCGTATCTTTCAGACACGGATATCTTCTCTTTTGTGAAGCCCCTTGATGCCGAGGTCCGTAAGTCGGTATTAACATCCTTCTTCACCACGTGCGCAGCCCTCGAGCAACAGGATGTTGCTGATATCCCCAAATCTCCCGCTTCCGCTCTTCTTTCCGCTTCGTCTGAAGGAGAGGCCTCCATATATGCGCTCTTTGGCGGCCAGGGAACAAACGAGGTTTACTTTGATGAGCTCCAAGCGCTCTATGATACCTATAGGCCATACGTTTCACCGCTAATTTCGGCGATCACGAACGAGACACTTACACCACTCGTCGTGGCGCGCAAGGCGTCAAGCTTCTATAATTACGGCATGGATGTTATCTCTTGGCTCTCCGGAGCGACACCCCGTCCGCCGGTCGCATACCTCGCTTCGATTCCCATATCACTACCTCTCATCGGTTTGACACAACTCATACAGTACCTAGTCGTTTGTCGCGTCTCGACGCTCACGCCAGGCGAACTTCGAGATCACATCGCCGGTGCGACAGGTCATTCGCAAGGCGTAGTCTCCGCCATCGCCATATCTGCCTCATCGACTTACGAATCCTTTGATACGAATGCGAAGAAAGCCATTCGCTGGCTATTTTTCTGCGGCATGCGGGGTCAAGAAGCGTTTCCTGTTCTGGCCCTTGAGCCTAGCATTGTCCAAGATGCTATTGACAGCGGTGAGGGCCAACCTTCGCCCATGTTGTCAATCAACGGTCTCGAGCTTTCGGTGTTGCGCTCACACATTGAGACGACGAATAAACACTTGCCTGCGAACTCTCAACTAGGAGTCTCTCTCTACAATGGGCCAAGGAACTTTGTCGTCACTGGACCTCCCCGTGCATTGTATGGCTTGGTGACGAACTTACGGAAGATTCGAGCCCCCAGTGGACAGGACCAAAGTAAAATTCCTTGTTCGCAGCGGAAACCTGTGTTTGGTATTCGTTTCTTGGTTGTCAATGCGCCTTACCATAGCTCTTACTTGGCAAGCGCAACCGACAAGCTATGTAATGAGGATCTCGGTGGTGAAGAACTATGGTCCCCCAGTGAACTTCACATTCCTGTTTTCAACACTGAGGATGGTGGGTATCCGCATGGTTCTTTCTTCTGCTCTTGCTGAGTGACTTCAAAAGGTTCTGACATGCGCACGAATACGACTTCGATTACTCGTTCATTATGCGACCAGATCTTTACATCGCCCATTCACTGGGACCTTGCGACCGCGTTTCCGGAGTCTGCAACTCATATTATCGATTTTGGGCCGGGTGGCCTAAATGGCATTGGCCCGCTTACTGCTCGCAATCTTGACGGACGTGGAATCCGTGTCATCATACTTGGTGACAAGGGTCGTGGTGAGGCTGAATTATTCGACATTGAGGATGTTCAATATGAGGAATGGTGGAGCAAAAAGTATGCGCCAAGGCTGGTCAAGACGAGGTGGGAGAATCACCGTAACACTTTTTGTGATGTTGATTTTTTTTTTCAGCGATGGAAAGGTCCACCTAGACACACCCTTCTCTCGATTGTTGGGCAAGGCTCCAATCATGGTTGCGGGTATGACGCCCACTACAGTCAAGGCTGGCTTTGTCTCTGCCGTTCTTTCAGCCGGTTATCATGTTGAGCTTGCAGGCGGTGGTCATTATAACCCAACGGCACTCCGCGCCAAAGTCTCCGAAATCCAGTCCAGGATCCCTCCTGGGGTTGGTCTGACCTTGAACTCCTTATATATCAATCCCCGTCAGTTTGGCTTCCAATTTCCTTTGTGGCAGGAGATGCGCCGTGAGGGGTTGCCAATTGAAGGGTTCTGCGTCGCGGCCGGTATTCCCAGCGCTGAGAAAGCTGCCGAAATCATTACTGGTCTACGCAGCGCGGGTATCAAACATATTTCTTTCAAACCAGGGTCTGTGGAGGGTATCCGCCAGGTTATCAGTATTGCTGCTGCCAACCCCGACTTTCCCATAATTCTCCAGTGGACTGGTGGTAGAGCTGGGGGACACCACTCCTACGAAGATTTCCATATACCCATCTTGAAGACATATGGTTCTATTCGCCAACAGGACAACCTTGTTCTTGTTGGGGGTTCTGGTTTTGGCGGCGCCGATGATCTTTGGCCGTACCTCACTGGCGATTGGTCCAAGGACCTTTATGATATGCAACCAATGCCGTTCGACGGTTTCCTGTTCGCTAGTCGTGTCATGGTAGCTCGCGAAGCACACACGAGTTCTTCTGTCAAGGATCTTATTGTTGCCGCCGCTGGTGTCGATGATAAAGACTGGGAGAATACCTATGTCAAACCAACTGGTGGTGTTCTTACCGTCCGCTCGGAGTTGGGCGAACCTATCCACAAGATTGCTACCCGCGCGGTCAAGCTCTGGAAGGAGTTTGATAATACCGTTTTCAATTTACCGAAGGAGAAACGTGCCGTGTGGTTGACCGAACACAAGGCTGAGGTTATCGAGAAGCTAAACAAGGATTTTGCGAAACCGTGGTTTGGATGGAAGAAAGGTGGCGAGATTGCTCTCGACCTCGGTGATATGACTTACGAAGAGGTCACGCTTCGGACAATCCGCCTTACATACGTTGCTCATGAAGACCGCTGGATCGACCTCAGTTTGCGGAACTTGACCGGTGACTGGTTAAGACGTGTTGAGGAGCGCTTTGCTGGCGTAGATGGCGGCTTCAAGCTCAGCGTCCTACAAAGCTTTAAGGAGCTTGATAGTCCTTCTGCTTTCGTCGATGCGTTCTTTGCAAAGTACCCTGATGCCACACGTCAGCTTCTTGCCGCGGAGGACCGTGCCTATTTCCTCACTATCTCTCAGCGTCCGGGGCAGAAACCAGCCCCTTTCATACCTGTTCTCGATGCGAATTTCGAGGTTTGGTTCAAAAAGGTGAGGATTGTACCATGACGATTATTCTCGGGCCTAATCGTGGTCACCATTAGGATTCTCTATGGGCTGCGGAAGACATCGAAGCTGTATTCGACCAGGATCCTCAACGTGTGTGCATTTTGCAAGGCCCTGTCGCCGTCAAGCATTCTACAATCAAGGATGAGCCCATTGGGGAGCTCTTGGGCCACATCACTGCCAAGCTCGTGGAGAATCTGCTGGAGCGCTCCTACGGAAATGATGTCTCTACGGTCCCTACTATCGATTACCTTGCACCCGCGGCTGAAGAAGTGGATGTTCCTGACGAGGTCGAATGCGACGAGTCCCCCACTTCAATCACCTATCAAGTTGGTAAAGTTGTCCCTGAAACTTCCGAGTGGCTTGAAGCCATTGCTGGTTCGAGACTAAGCTGGCTGAGGGCCCTTTTGACCTCTAAAACTATATGTCAAGGTCGGGCGTATGTCGACAATCCTCTTCGCCGAGCCCTCGCTCCACGACACGGCCAACGTGTTGCAGTTGACATTGAGGGTGATGTTCCGATCTCGGTGACGGTCTATGGTACAGGACGAGTTCACGGTGCCCATAACTCCAACATTAAAGCCGTCGAGATCACATATTCGGCATCCGCTAGCCTAATTGACGTGACTTTCTTCGAGGATTGCCGGGAAGTCCCTGTCCCTTTGTCTTTCCAGTTCAAATACGTTCCGAGCATGGGTTCGACACCTATCCACGAAGTATCTGAAGGTCGAAATGGTCGCATTAAGGACTTCTATTGGAGATTATGGTTTGGGGATGACCAATTGCGTCCGGAACTCGATATCCACGAAACATTTATTGGGCCAGAAGTCATAATATCCGCCAGCGACGTCGAAATCTTTTGTAACATTGTTGGGAACCAGAATGAAGCGTTCAAGACTGCCCGCAATGAAAGTGTCAAGGCCCCAATGGACTTCGCTATCGTGACAGGTTGGCAGGTAAGCGTCGCGGATGCTGCTGCATGGCGTGAATAACCCTTTGGCCTAGGCTATCATGAGGTCTATATTTCCCGGTGCAATCGATGGGGACTTGTTGAAGCTTGTTCATCTTTCTAACGGCTTCCGTCTGGTTCCTGGTGCTAAGCCCTTGAAAGCAGGGGATGCGTGTATCGCAGATGCCCACATCACATCCGTCAAAAACACAGATGCTGGCAAAGCTGTTCAAGTCAAAGGTCATGTCTTCCGTGACGGTCAACCTATTATCGAGGTCGTGTCATCTTTCCTATATCGTGGGCGCTTCGGTGACTATGAGAACACTTTCGAGACGGTGGATGAACCAGATTATGTTGTCCACTTGGCTAACGACGCCACGGTTGGTGTAGTTCAGTCCAAGGAATGGCTTCTGTGGGAGGATGAAGCAACTCCTCCGAAAGCTGGTATGACCCTCGTGTTTCGCATACAGTCTCAAGTCACCTTCAAGGATAAAACATCATACCGTGATGTCTGTGTTAGCGGCGACGTGTATACACGCGATCAGCTCAAGCGCTTGAAGAAGGTTGCTTCGGTTCAATTCAATCAAGAAGCGTGTCATGGCAATCCAGTGGTAGCTTATCTCCAGCGCCATGGTGTCCCTGAAGGTCGACTCACAGCTCTGACCAACGAAGGATACACTATGTCAAACAGCTCGTCAACGTTTACAGCCCCTCTCTCGAACGAACCCTACTCCCTCATTTCTGGCGATTTCAACCCTATTCATGTGAACCCGTACTTTGCTGACTTTGCTGCTCTTCCTGGGACTATCACTCATGGCATGTGGACGAGTGCTGCTACGCGCCGTTACGTGGAGAACATCGTTGCTGAAGGTAATCCAGACCGAGTTATCGCGTAAGTTATCCCACGGCCTCGATCGAGTAGTACTCATGCCATTACAGATACGATGTCTTGTTCGTGGGCATGGTACTCCCAGGAGATGAATTGAAGGTCAAAATACGTCACATTGGCATGCGCGATGGTAACATGGTAGTCAAAGTGGAGACGTTTAACCAGCGAGAAGAAAAGGTCCTTGAAGGCACGGCTGAGGTTGCCCAGGCCACCACGGTGTACGTTTTCACTGGTCAAGGATCTCAAGAGCCTGGCATGGGTATGGATCTATACAACGCCTCTTCTGCTGCCCGTGCTGTTTGGGATGGCGCTGATGCCCATCTTCTTGCGGTTTATGGCTTCTCAATTATCGAAATCGTCAAGGATAATCCAAAGGAGAAAACAATTCACTTCGGTGGTATCAAGGGCCAAGCAATTCGCCAGCGTTACATGGATATGACCTATGATACAATGGACAAGGATGGGAACGTCAAAACACTCCCTCTCTTCGCCGACATTGACGTGCGCACGCCCAAATACACTTTCAGTCACCCCAACGGTTTACTATTTGCCACACAATTTGCTCAAATTGCTTTGGTTGTGACCGAAAAGGCCGCGTTTGAAGATATGCGTGCCAAGGGTTTTGTACAGACAGACTGTGCTTTTGCTGGTCACTCACTTGGAGAATACTCTGCACTCGCCTCCATTGCCGACGTTCTTCATATCTCCGCACTCGTCGACGTTGTGTTCTACCGTGGCATTACCATGCAGCGAGCTGTCGAGCGCGATGCACATAACCGATCTAACTACGCCATGTGTGCCGTAAACCCGAGTCGGATCTCGAAGACGTTCACCGACGCCGCGTTGCGCGAGGTCGTTGATACCATCTCTACCCTTACTGGGACTCTCCTTGAAATTGTCAACTATAACGTCGAGGTAAGCTCCTAGCTCGGATCCGTCAACTCACGCTAAACGATGGTTTCAGGGTCAACAATATGTTTGCGCTGGAGAACTGGTCGCATTGCAAACGATGACCAATGTCCTAAATTATTTAAAACTTCAGAAGATCGACATTGCTAAGGTAACGTTCTTCCGTCAACACTAGATAAACACTGACATTAATCGATGCAGCTTACCGAAACCTTCAAGGTGGAAAAGGTGAAAGAAATGTTAGGTGACATTGTCTCTGAGTCTTTCGGGCGAGCCAGGGAGCTACAAGAATCCGAGGGATATATCAAACTTGAACGCGGCTTCGCGACGATTCCTCTTCCTGGCATTGATGTACCTTTCCACTCGAGGTATCTTTGGGCAGGCGTTATGCCTTTCAGAGCTTGTGAGTTTCTTGATTTTGTGCGTGCCGTGTGATGCTAAAGAAGCTCATTAGATTTATCGAAGAAAATCAATCCTTCGCTGCTGAACCCTGACATGTTGGTAGGCAAGTACATCCCAAACTTGGTTGCCAAACCATTTGCTGTGACCAAGGAGTATGCGCAACTCATCTACGACCAAACGTCCTCGCCTCGTCTTGATAAGGTCCTCAAAAAATGGGATCAAGAAAGTTGGGCGTCTCCTGAACAACGTCAAAAGCTGGCATATACGATCCTTGTTGAGCTGCTGTCCTATCAATTTGCTTCGCCGGTTCGTTGGATCGAAACGCAGGATTTGTTGTTCACACAATACCACTTCGAACGCTTCATCGAGCTTGGTCCATCTCCTACACTTACTGGCATGGCGACGCGGACACTAAAGACTAAATACGAAGCTCAGGATGATGCTGTCAGTCGCAAACGAGCAATACTCTGCCATGCCAAGAATGCTCGCGAGATCTACTATCTCTTTGAGGACGAGGCCCCCCCCACTCCCGAATCCACAGAGGTTGAACCCGTCGCTACTGTTATACCATCTGTGTCCGTTCCTACTCCAGTGCCTGCCGCTGTAGCCCCTCCTACGAGCGCAACCGCCATTGAAGATGTACCCGTAAAAGCGGCTGACGTCCTCCTCTACATCATCGCCCAGAAGTTGAAGAAGAGGGTTGAGGAGGTTCCCCTGTCGAAGTCGATCAAGGATCTTGTTGGCGGAAAGTCTACCTTACAGAACGAGATTTTGGGTGACCTTCAACTCGAGTTTACTTCTGCTCCCGAAAAAGGCGAAGAGCTTCCCCTTGAAGAACTTGGATCTGCACTGAGCATCGGGCATCCTGGAACCCTTGGCAAATACACGTCTGGTCTCATCTCGCGCCTCGTTGGTGGAAAAATGCCTGGAGGTTTTAACGCTTCCGCAATCAAGAGCTATCTATCAAAGACTTGGGGATTGGGTTCCTCCCGTGCTGACAGCGTTCTTCTGTTGGGAACCACTATGGAGCCTGCCAAGCGTCTGTCGTCTGAAGCCGAGGCCAAAGCATGGTTGGACACTGTTGTTGGAACTTATGCTCAACGTTCTGGCATATCCTTATCCAGCGGGGGTTCTGGCGACTCCAGTGGTGGCGGCGGCGGAGGTGCTATGATCAACAGCGAAGAGTTTTTGAAATTCAAAGCAGAACAAGATCGCTTCGCTGCCCAACAAATCGAACTCTACATGCGCTATCTCAACCGTGATTCCCGTGCTGGTGAGATTGCTCATGACAAGGAAAAAGCCACGTCTGCACAGCTCCAGGCTCGACTTGACTCGATTGCACGAGAACATGGCGACACGTACATCGATGGGATACAACCTACCTTTGATCCGTTGAAAGCCCGTCACTTCGACTCCTCCTGGAACTGGGTTCGTCAGGATGCCTTGCTCATGTACTACGACATCATCCACGGTCGCCTTACAACTGTCGACCGCGAACTCACTGCTCGCTGCATTGCCCTCCTCAACAGGGCAGATCCTGAGTTGCTGACCTACATGCAATACCACATCGACCGTTGCGACCCGAAAAGAGGAGATACATATATTCTTGCCAAACAATTTGGTCAGCAACTCATTGATAACACGAGAGAAGTTCTCGGCCAACCTCCTGTTTACAAAGATGGTAAGGACAAGAGATTTGCTATCTTTCGCACAGTTAATCTTCGATTCGCAGTGACATTCCCCACCGCCCCCCACACCGAGGTCACAGCAAAAGGTGACATTGTTTACACTGAGGTTGTCCGGGAAAATGTTCGTAAGCTGGAGGCGTACGTCGAGGAAATGGCCAGCGGCGATACTATTTCCACCGTCAACATTCAGAAGGTTCAGGAAGACGTTCTTAAACTTTGGACTGTCGTAAAATCCCAGCCCGGAATTAGCCAGGATCAGAAGAACCGCATCAAAGCGCTGTACGAGGGTGTTGTACGATCTCTTAGGAAAGGTCCAGAGCAAACCCGCACGCGCATGCGAAATCGCCGTTCTTCGTCTCAATTCCTTCGACCCCAAATCTCTGTTGTCACACCAGTATCTGACGACAAGGTTCCCCTGTTGCACCTCAAGCGCAAAGTCGGTAGCAACTGGGAGTATTCAAGTAACCTGACCGGTGTTTACCTTGACATTTTGCACGAAATAGCAACCTCAGGAACAACGTTCAAGGACAAGAACGCGCTTCTCACAGGTGTTGGAAAGGGCTCGATTGGTGTCGAAATCCTCAAAGGACTCCTTTCAGGCGGCGCGCATATTGTCATCACTACTTCCCGTTACAGCCGCTCGACCGTTGAATATTACCAGTCCATCTATCAAAGCTATGGAGCGCGGGGGTCTGCATTGACCGTCGTTCCTTTCAACCAGGGTTCAAAACAAGATGTAGAGGCCCTCATTGACTATATATACGCCACCCTCGGAATGGATCTTGATTATATCCTTCCTTTCGCCGCGATCCCGGAAAACGGCCGGGAGATCGATGGGTTAGATGATAGGTCAGAGCTTGCCCACCGAATAATGTTGGTTAATCTTCTCCGGATTCTTGGTGCCGTCAAAACAAAGAAGGCATCGCGTCAGTTCGTCACGCGGCCGACGCAAGTCATCCTCCCCCTCTCCCCTAACCATGGCTTGTTTGGCAACGACGGGCTTTATTCGGAGTCAAAGATATCCTTGGAAACACTATTTCAACGGTGGAACTCAGAGAGCTGGGGTGAATACCTGTGTTTGGCCGGCGCTGTCATTGGGTGAGAACTTCATGCTTTACAATCGTTCGGGTTATTTGCTTATCCCGCTATCGTAGATGGACGCGAGGAACCGGGCTGATGGATGCCACGAATACTGTCGCCCATGAACTTGAAAGCTATGGTGTTCGCACCTTCTCGGCAAAGGAGATGGCATTCAACATCCTCGGGCTTATGCATCCCCTGCTCTTTAGCATCACGCAGGTCGAGCCAATCTGGGCCGACCTGAACGGTGGAATGGATCGCCTACCAGATCTCGCTGAAATTACGGCTCGCATTCGACTGGGCCTCAATGCAAAGAGTGAACTTCGTCGTGCAATTGCCAGGGATAATGCTCTTGATTTCAAGACCATCAATGGCGCTGAAGGCGAGCGGGTGCTACAAAGCGTCAATGTTGTTCCTCGTGCCAATTTCAAATTTGACTTCCCTGTCCCGGCACCTGGAGCCTCCCTCGAAGAGCTTAGCAAGCTCCGAGGCATCATCGACCTAGAGAAAGTCGTTGTCATCACCGGATTTGCAGAGGTTGGTCCTTGGGGGAGCTCACGCACGAGATGGGAGATGGAGGCAAGAGGGGAGTTCACCATCGAAGGCTGCATTGAGATGGCCTGGATTATGGGTTCCATCAAGCACTTTGATGGCCGTCTCAAGAATGGTTCCTTGTATGTTGGCTGGGTGGACGCAAAGACTGGAGAGCCTGTCGATGACAAGGATGTGCGCGGCCGTTATGAGAAAGAAATATTGAAGCACGCGGGTGTGCGTTTGATCGGTAAGTTCATCTGAATCATGTCCCTGGCCGAATGAGTCTGAAGGGCTTTTAGAGCCTGAGCTTTTCCGCGGTTACGATCCCAAGAAAAAAGTTTTCAATCAAGAAATCGAACTTATACATGACCTGGAACCTATCGAGGTTGCCCAATCAGAAGCAGAAAAGTTCAAGTACGAACATGGGGACAAGTGCGATATCTGGACCGCGGAGGGCGATCAGTGGTTCGTGAAGTTCAAGAAAGGCGCTCGTATTTTCGTTCCCAAGGCGTTCCGATTCAGCCGTTTGGTGGCTGGACAGATTCCGACCGGCTGGGACGCAGGGAGGTATGGGATTCCGGCAGATATCATCGCTCAGACAGATCGTGCCACTCTCTGGGCTTTGGTGTGCACCGCGGAAGCCCTCAACATGTCCGGTATCACTGACCCTTACGAATTATACAATCACCTACACCCCTCGGAGGTTGGAACCTGTGTAGGGAGCGGCATGGGAGGTACCGAGTCGCTTGCCAAGATGTTCAAAGACCGTCGCGAAGAGAAGGAAGTACAGAACGATATTCTTCAGGAAACGTAAGATTCCTCCTCCCTCTTTAACTAAGTTCGGTTACTCACGTTGAGGTGTAGGTTTATCAACACAGTTGCTGGTTGGATCAACTTGCTTCTAATATCTTCGAGTGGACCCGTAAAGATCCCTGTTGGGGCTTGGTACGCAGTATTATCCTTTTCCTCCTCATCCAGCTTATTCTTTTGTAGCGCAACCGCCCTCCAATCTCTGGAGATTGCATCCGATACTATATTGTCGGGCAAGGCAAAGATCATGATCGCCGGTGGTTTCGATGACATTAGCGAGGAAGGCTCTTTTGAGTTTGCCAATATGAAGGCAACAAGCAATGCCGAGACCGAATTTGCCATGGGACGTGAACCCACTGAAATGTCACGACCTGCCACCACAACACGTGCAGGGGTGAGTGCTAAATTCGATATAATGTACACCCTTCTTGATCTAGTCGATCAGTTCATGGAATCTCAAGGGACTGGTATTCACATTGTCATGAATGCAAAGACTGCCATTGAACTCGGCGCTCCCATCCGTGGTATTCTAGCCTTCACCTCTACATCTACGTAAGTTCATAAACAGACATTTGCGGACTATACACTCAGTTACTTCAGCGACAAAGCAGGACGCTCTATCCCTGCTCCCGGACGTGGTGCCCTCTCAGTCGCCCGAGAGTTACCATCCAAATACCCTCCCCCGTCCCTTAGTCTTGATTACCGATCCCGCCAGATTGTGTTCCGTCGCAGGCAGATCGCGGACTGGCTTAGCCACGAGCATGCCCAACTTCGTGACGAGATCGGGGAACAAAAATCAAAGGATGGCGCTTTCGACGAGGATTATTTCGCGACACGTGTTGCTGATATCGAAAAGGAGGCCCGTCGCCAGGACAAGGAGGTTTTGGCCACGTACGGTATGCTTGAAGGGGCTGACGCTCGAGTTGGTCCTATGCGCCGCGCACTTGCCGTCTGGGGTTTGACCGCCGACGATATTGGTGTTCTGTCGATCCATGGAACAAGCACCGGAGCCAACGAGAAGAACGAAACCGAGATGTGGCACAACATCCTAGCTACAATGTCTCGTACTCATGGTAATGCTGTCCCGGTTATGGCTCAGAAGAGTTTGCTTGGCCATTCGAAGGGTGGATCAGCCGCATGGCAGATGGCGGGTCTTTTACAGACTGTCATTACGGGTATCATTCCCGGGAACCGTAACAGCGAGTAAGCTCTATCATCCTCTTTGTATTAGTTCTTAGCTAACCTTCTGCGTTCACCAAGCAACATCGATGCAAGATTCGAGGCCCATCACAATCTCATGTTCCCCTCGAGATCCATTCATACAGATGGAATTCGTGCTGGTGTGATGGTAAGTAAACTATTACCGCTATTCATCCATGATTTATATCATTGTGCAGTCCTCCTTTGGCTTTGGTCAAGTTGGTGGTACTGCTGTAATCGTTCATCCTCGTTACCTCTTCGCATCTCTCGACTCTTCAACCTACGGGTCTTATAGGTCACGCAACCAAAAGCGATACCAGGAAGCTTACAAGGTCATGACCGAGATGATGACATCCAATTCCTTAGTCAGGATCAAAGACGGTCCACCTTACAGCCCTGAACTTGAACAACCCGTCCTTATGAACCCTATGGCTCGTGCGACCTTCGATGTGAAGACGCGCAGTTACTCTTACACTAGTAATCTGGACAAAGCAATACCATTCGATGTCGCGAATGCAAAGACTGTCGCTGAGACTCTGGCACCTGCCGGTTCCGTTGTCGGTGTTGGCGTTGACCAAGGTAATCTTTCTTGCATTCGTTTGCTTACTCTGGAGTATCCTTACGCTTATGCTCCGCCCATTTAGAATTGATTTCGTCAATCCCATCGTGGAACTCGACCTTCATCGCACGCAACTTCACTGAAGCAGAGGTCGCCTACTGTAGCACTCAACCATCCCCTCCATCTTCATTCGCTGCGCGTTGGGTGGGAAAGGAGGCGGTCTTCAAGTCTTTGGGCGTACCTTCGAAAGGCGCCGCCGCTTCAATGAAGGACATCGAAATCCTCCCCAATGCGGCCGGCGTGCCGACCGTAACTCTCCACGGTGATGCAAAGGCAGCCGCCAAGAGTAAAGGCATCACCCATGTTCATGTTTCTTTGAGCCACTCTGAGGTATGTCGGATAGTATTGCGTTGGTATTCGCTTACTGACATATCCGGCAGACCGTCGCTATCGCTTTTGCACAATCCACCCCGTAATTTCCCAGCAACAAATACCTGTACTTGGTGGGGCATGTATGCATTCCTCGTATCATTTTTCGTTGGACGTATGTTGTTGTGACAGTAGTTGTAAACGTCAATAGCAAAATAGATTCTTTCATTACTCCATCCCCGAGCTCGAATAGATTTCCTGTTCAGTGATATAGTCCGCAATTGGACTTGTGACCAGCCGCCTCCAAGTCGAATCTCCTACTGCAATTTTCCCTCTGACCTCGCTCGAACTGTAAGTTTGTTCTTCGGTACCAATGTTGATGAATGCTATACGATTACTTGTCATGAATTCATGCACTGCTTCAAAAGCTTCGTCACTACCGGCACTTCCCCTATACGCGCACACAATGCGGCAGTCCTCTTGATCTGGAGAGAGGAAAGTTCGGAGCATTTGGACCATAGCCTGCTCAGAGGGATAATATCTGGGGGAGAAAAGCCGGACGAGAGTATCAAAGCCCAAAAGGAAGGTAAGTTTTGGGGAGGGGGGTAAATGCGATGGGTCTCGTTTGTCGGATGCGGCGTAATAAGGACGAGTGGATTCCACAATCGTGGTCAGCCTTGTCTGGAGAAAACGAAGTAAAAGTGTCGACTTCCCGACAAACGTCGGCTCGTCTATGATGGCAACAGCGACATTATTGCCCATCTCTAAGGGCTTGCCACCTGACTCTGCACTGTCGGTGGAGCGGATGTCGTGTAAGAGGATGCGCATCATTTCGAGTCGCTGGACAAATGTTGCATCTCCGGACTTCAAAACTTTGTCTGCATTGCGGACGGAGAGCAGCAACATTTGTGCATCATACGGTTCCGCAAAAGGAGAGAGTGGAGGCTGGGTTAACAAAGGTGACAAAGAATTTGCGAGTGCCAAGTGTGCCAGGGTCGGGGGATTGAAAGAAGAGTCAAGAATCGATATACGGAGAGTAGGACGACTGTGGGTGATTTGTCGGGGACGAAATGGCCAGTGTTGGTGAGTAGTGTAGATGAGCTCGATGGGTGATATTTGGTGCTGCACTCTCTGAAGTAATTGGAGTGCTTGGCTAGTGAAACCAAATGAGGCAGAAGCAGGCGGGTGGATCATGACAAGCAGCGATCTGTTTGAATAGCGGTTCAAGTACCATCAGAGACAGACTAAATGCTGGCCCACCAGCCGACGTTCAGGTAACGGACAAGATATCAAGATTAGATAAGATTGAATTGCTGAGTCATTGACTAAGATCTTGTCAAACAAATAGGCTCAACAAATGGATCACATTTCTCGTCCCTGCCAACACTGCAATCATGGAGAAGGATGCTGAAGGTTTCTACACACCAAAGACCGCCGCTGATGGTAAGTGGACTTGGATGTACAACGACGACGCTAATACGATCTGTAGCAACCAGTGCTAAGCCGGACGGGAAAGAGAGTGAAGCAACGAAGCCCGAAGACGCGGCGGCACCTAGATCAGGTGTGCACATCTAGATATTTCATTATACCACCTTGTTAAAACATCTTGGGCACAGGAACGACAGACTTGATATCGTCAACTTTCGAGGTTACGGTAGGGACCTACCCCACGTGTGTTGTACCACCCGTTCACCATGGACCGTAGGTTACGCTAGCGGATCAACAAGCCGATCCAAACTCGCCTCTTTACAGTGTGAAGTCATTTGAACAGTTAGGCTTGTTAGTGGATCGGTGGCGACGTCGACATGCTTCTCAAGTGTCTTCTTTCCCAGACATGAAAATCTACTGAAGGGCCTATATGCGCTGGGATTTTCAAAGCCCTCCAAGATTCAAGAACGCGCGTTACCTCTTCTTCTCGCCAACCCGTGAGCGTCAGCCTATATATACTCGTGCATAAACTTGTCTTTTATTTCCCCTCCCTAGACCACAGAACATGATTGGACAGTCGCAGTCCGGAACAGGAAAGACTGCAGCATTTGTCCTTACTATGCTTAGCAGGGTAGATTTTTCGCTAAATAAGACACAGGTACGAGCCGCCCTGTCTTCTTTGGACTCGGTATCTGACATTATCTCAGGCGATCTGTCTTGCTCCGTCACGAGAGCTGGCACGACAGATCATGTCGGTCGTAGTGGCAATGGGAAAGTTTACTCAAGTGCAAACAGAATATGCCATCAAGGAGAATCTTCCCAGAGATGTTACCAGGTTAACAGCGCATATTGTTGTCGGTACTCCGGGCACGATGGTCGATCTTCTCAAGCGAAAAGTCATAGATTCGTCGGGTATCAAAGTTTTTGTGCTTGATGAAGCTGATAACATGCTCGACCAAGACGGTCTTGGAGATCAGACGCTGAAAGTTAAAAAGTAACCCTGCTGCACGGTAACTTTCGATTGTACTGATACTTGTGTTGCTAGTCTCTTGCCACGGACACAGCCTCCCCAGATCATTCTCTTCTCCGCTACCTTCCCCGATCACGTGCGAACCTTTGCGAACAAGTTTGCACCCAGTGCCAACAAGATCGAGCTCCAGAAGGAGGAGTTGTCGGTAGAAGGCATTCGCCAGTTCTACATGGACTGTCGTGACGAAGAACACAAATATGACATTTTGGTTTCGCTGTATCAATTACTTACGATCGGTCAAAGCATCATCTTTTGTCAAGTAAGTGATCGTTGTTCAAGTCAAGTCTAATCAAACAAACATTTCGACCGTCAGCATCGGCGTACCGCTGACAGAATCTCTCAGCGAATGACTGCAGAGGGCCACAAAGTCGCCTCGTTACACGGTGCAAAGGATGCTGCCGAGCGTGACACAGTTATCGATAGTTTCCGTGAGGGTCGAGAAAAAGTCCTAATCACGACAAACGTCATTGCTCGTGGGATCGACATCCTTCAAGTGAACATGGTTGTCAACTACGATCTTCCTCTAATGAACGAACGCGGAAATTCCCATTCGAATGATGGCAGGCCAGACATCGAGACATATATCCACCGTATTGGTGAGCTGCAACGGTGTTGCGACCTGATTCTATGCTGACGGACAAACCAGGGCGAACTGGACGTTTTGGACGTAAAGGCATATCGATCAACTTTGTCCATGACAATAAAACATGGCTACAGATGGAAGAGATCGAAAAGACTCTTCAAAAGAAGATCATTCGCATTGAGACCAATGATCTGGATGAAATGGAAGAGGTAACCGTTTCATCTGTATGCTATCGACTCCATGATAACGGACATTTATTTTGCGTAGAAAATGAAAAAAGCCTTGAAATAAGCTGCCGAGTACAACAAAACCCGGTTGTTATTTTTTTTCGGTATTGCGCCCACTCGTACTAGTAGCCTCATTCCGCCCCCGCCCTGTTGTATTCAAGTTTGCAAAGCCGAGGGGACGGGGTCTACGTGCATGAACCAAGGTAGATGGGTGTTTTCTGTATCGACTTAATCCCATCGCAAAAAGTACTGTAGGAGTGCCACCTTTGTACAGAAACCTAGCGGCGTCGGCGGATAATATTGGTGGGAAGGCAAGTTGAACTCCAACTGGGCATTTCCATGAGTGTGGAACAAGTTAACTTCAAGCAAGTATTATCTGTAGGCGGGGTATGGTCGAAACGGCAGTGAGCCCGGTTCGAGGCTACCATCGGACGAGACCAGTGGTCCGGGTGTTTACGCAGGAAATGTGGCTGTGGTTGTGCACGCGACACAGATGAGTAGGGCTGGTTGGGTTCTGCGTTTGGCAGACCTTAGCTCGAGGACGAGGCATTACCAGCTGTCGTGTCGATGCGAGAATTGCAAAGATACTGGTTTGTTCATGAAGGTGTCATTTCCAGCGACAAAGAGCTTGCCGGGAGGCCAGGTATGCGTACTAGTGACGACAGTTCAGCTGACTCATACTCTAATTTTCAGTACTCTCGGCATGACTCGCTTCCCTGCCGCAGGCGTCGTCACGACGCTCGACACGACTGCACGCCGACGCCAACCGCGCACACGTAGTACTACCGCTGGCCCTTTTCCTCTATCGTCAGCAGAGATGTCTCATTCACTGGACTGATTCCTTTATAACTCGGTGCCCCAATCTCGAGCCGGTCTCATTCACCCCCGTTTTTTTCTCTTGCGCCCCATCATGTTCAGCATGGGATTCATCTGGACTCTCTTCAGCGAAACCCTTTTCCCTGGTCGCCCTCGTTTCACAGCGGCGGACGTACCAGACATGTCTGGCAAGGTCGTCCTCGTTACGGGTGGCACGGCTGGTATAGGCAAAGAAACTGCTCGAGTGAGTGTCGTTTACGCTCCCGTTGCCTTGATCGTATGCACTCATGCTCGCTCGGGTCGGTCTTTCAGGTGTTGCTGACCAAGAACGCCAAAGTTTGGATCACTGCCCGTGATAGATCCAAAGGTGACGCTACTCTCGCGGAACTCAGGAACGCGACCGGAAAGGACGCCAACCTGCTCATCCTGGACCTTGCCAACTTGAAGAACATCAAGAAAGCCGCCGAGGAATTTAATTCGTGAGACGTCCTGCCCCGCTCAACTGTGGTTATGGAAAAGCTGACGACCGTGCTAGCCAGGAGACACAGCTGAACGTGTTGTTCAACAACGCGTAAGCTTTCCTTTGAGTAGGTTGGTCGTCCGCCAGGAATTGCTCACATGTCATTCTGTTGGGCTTAGGGGTGTCATGGCACCTCCCATCGAAAAGCTCACGGACGATGGGTACGACCTTCAGTTCGGCACCAACGTGCTCGGACATTTCTACTTTACGAAACTAGTCCTTCCCGCACTGCTCTCTACGGCAAGGTCATCACCAGAAGGATCGGCAAGGATCGTCAACGTCTCGTCAAATGGTCATTGGCTTAATGGACTTTCGTACGACACCATTAAAGACGGACCCACTCGGAGAAAGAAGAGCCCAATGGAATTATATGGGCAGAGCAAGACAGTGAGTGGACACTGGTGGTGTTATTCTTAATTCCGCTGATGGTATCGACAGGGCAACATCGTGTTCTCTGCGGAGCTGAAACGGCGGTACGGAAATCAGGGGATCATTTCGACATCTCTGAACCCAGGTGAGTGTGGACACTGGATGCCAGGGTTGGGTCTGGCTGCGACACGATCGCTTACATCTACGCGCGATACAGGAACAATCAAGACTGAGCTGACGCGCAATATGAGCGGTCCATTGATATCATTGGCTGTATGTGCCATTCTTTCACGTCTCGTAGTGGTGCCCCCAGTGCGTTAGGTTTGATAGCGCGTTTTATAGGGTTGCCTCCTGCATGATGTGTCATATGGGCCAATCACGCAGCTTTATGCAGGCACCGTGTCTGGTGGTGAATCTCTGAATGGCAAGGTATGTGCACGCTGGCATTCCCGAGATCGATCGTTGACACAGTTTTTGTGGTGGCAGTACTTGATTCCATGGGCTCGGGTGGGTACACCACGCGCGGATACCCAGGATCCTGAAGTAGGACAGAAGCTATGGGAGTATTTGGAGGAACAAGTCAAGGACCTATGATTTCTCTTTCTTGTCTGTGTAACCGGACTTGCTCTGTGATACTGCAACCGTATGACTATGCTCCATTGTTGGCACGATGATACCACCATTGTGCTGTCTGTCAGATCAAAAGGCTGAATTATTGGCCGGCTCAGTGAGTTGGACCAGGGTCGTAGTTCCGGCGATGATGATGTTTCCGCATGTCCCGCCTCAAGGATACACACTACTCTCAGCTGGCATTTTTCAAAGTTGGGGCATACACAGACATTGCGCCTGCAACTCGGGTGGGTTTGTCGGAGACACGCATACGGACTGACCAAGCGGCTACCAGCACTGCTAGTAGTACACCTGCCGCATGCACCAGCCTTTGCTCCCCGATCGGTTTCATCTCCAACCCCATGGTGAGAGTGACATTGGTGACAGCGAAGAGACTGTCATCGTTCCCCATACTGGCTCCCCGAACAAGATCATCAAAATCTCCCATCATTTCCTCCCATCGGTTACACTTCAACCTCTGCTTATAATTCTACTGGCCTGAAGGATCCCCCCTGTTTCCACAGGGCCCCGGCGATGGTGAGCTCACGCTACTCAGCTTCCTGATTCGCAATGATTGCCTCTCGCCTTCAGCTTTTCGCAGTCAGCGTGGGTCTCGGCTGTTCTACACAGCTAGGGAGGCGAGTCAGTTAGAAACCGTCATCTGAGGGTGACATCCGACCTCACTGGTGTCTGCCGTTCCTCCCCTCCTCGACACGTTGGCAAGCGGGCACCGCCAGTAGCCCTGGATGGCCTGGGTTCAAAGATCGAATCAGCACACCCAGTCATCGCGATCTGGATAGAAAAAAGGTAGGTAGAGAACACCCACCATACCGCTCACCTGTCCTTGTCCTTGTCGTCTCACCTAGCCCCCTCCTCCGTCTCCTCCCCTCCATACCCCCTCCCCTCGGTCCTACTTCCCCTCCGTTTCTTGCCAGTATCGGAGGTAGCCCTCCATCCGCTCTCGTCGGGTACGTTCGGCCTTGACGATACGCGGGCCACATTGCCTCCTTTCCAGTGGGCTCCTTTTGTGGATATTTGTTGCATGATTCCCGCGTCGTCCCTCGGGTCAGTGACAGCTACCTTTGGTGGTGTGCCGCGGCCGAGGTACGGGGTGGTGTAGTCCGGTTGGTCTTCTTCCGTCACGTCTGACTTGGGTGTCGATGAACAGGGTTCTTTGTCGTACGATGAACTCCGATTCGGGGGCTCGTGTGTGCGCCAGAGATCCTTCGTCATGGAACCTCGGTGACCACGCTGGGGTGGCGTTCTATCTGTCCGAAGAAGAAGAAGCGAAAAGGGTATGAGGTGTCAAAATTCTGTTTGGACGTCGAACGACTTGCCGTTGAACGTTTGGGCTGGCTTGGGACACCGCTGTGTGCGAGTGGGATGGTGGCAAGCCGCAACGGAATGTTACTGTATGTTGGAAGGCAAGTAGAAAAACTGCAGAGTCGAAGCCGAGGCTATTCGATCGTTTCAAAACTCGGGGAATACGATCGCAGAGGGCACTCGCGATAGTCATTGGGCATTGCACGACTGGGACCTTATATACAGCGAGGGAACAATCGATGTCACTAAGCAGTGGCTGAGCCCAGAGGAGAAAGGGACGGACTGTATGACAAAGGAAACCATGGCCACTTTATCTTGAAAGAATCGTAGCGATGAACGCCATACCGGTGACCTATGAATTTAGGAAAAGTATCCTGGAATCAGATTGAAATTCGACGGATGAATGTGTGAAGGGCGATGATGCAGCCGACACATGGCGGCGGGGGAGCGACGAATAGTCGAACGTCGTTGGGTGACGGTGGCTCGTGCTGCGCGCGCCTTCAATGCAAACACCACGACGCGCATCCGATTTTCTGACGTTGCTGTTACAACAAGAACGAACACGTCGCCGTACCTGGGCCCATACGGAATACGTGAGATCGCTCGACTGCGTCGTCGGACGGTCCGGCATCGTGTCTAAACGAAGAACAAATCCATCTGCAAAGAGCTTAGGTGGGGGGAGGGGTTTCTGCTCATCGTCGCGCCTGTCGAGTTGGCGGGCGAGTCGGCGATGGACACCAAACACGATGTGCCTGTGCCACGATGACGTCGAACGTGAGCGTGATCATCTCAGGCATCATCTGCATTGGTGCTGATTCTCGTCTAGACTCTTTTTAATGATTCACGATCCATACGGCGTCACCCAAGTACCACATGTGCATTCAAACCTTTCGCAACACGCACCATCGTTCTGTACACGGTTACTACAGCCGTACACGCTCGTTCTTCACCATATATTCGATGCCACGAGCAAATGTTTCGAGCAATCTTGGTTTCAGCTCCTTGGGCACCCCCATCGAGATGTCAACCGACTGACGCGCCCGCCACACACCATCGCCTCCCTTCACCGGATTAGATCTGAAACTTCGCAAGTACAGCTTGCCCATCCCGCTTGTAAAGAACCGAGTGCCATCGGGACACCCAAAATGAACACCACACACGTCGAACCTATTGCTCAAATGAGCCGTCCGGCGTCATACTCAACGCAGTGCTGCACGACCTACGAGGCGGTGGAGTTGACAAACACAACCAAGTCGTCACGAAACTTGTCGGATGTTTTCCCGGCATTCACTGTCTCGAGCGCGAGCTGGCTCGCTACCGACATCAACCCATGAACATGTTCGTGTTTTCGACTCTGCACGAGCACACGTCGAAGAGCGGCGGCGATTCCAGCCATGTCCGTCGGAACGATAGTATGAATCTAACGACATCCAAGATTATTGAACAGTTCAAAGGAGTGGCAGTTGGGAGAAAACGGACGTATTCCATCAAATTCCCTGCCACGTCCTTGGCGATAAAGGGAGCTCGGACGCCGCGAAACTACTCATGCATGAGTCCAATAAAGGGTATGCCAATATCGGGTACGTGAATCAACTTACGTTGGTGAGATGCATCACTGTCCGCACCGGCGTGCCTGTATTATAGTTCAACACAGCGACGACGTAAGCGGCGAGACAGTCCTGTCGTGAGAGGTGACTCTCGCTCCGTCCACGAGAAGAGAGCACCGAACGGAGTTCAGCGAGGTCACGGTCACCGATCCGACATCTCACATTTTCGAAATCGCTGAGCAGTGCTACAAGGATGTCTCTATGTTCATTGGCAAGCAGGGTGAAATGTAAGTGGGGAACATGAGGCCAAAACTCGGCTAGCACGGCGGGCGATGGTCTTGGAAAGTGATACTTCTCAAACGTCGGGGATGGGTGCTTCTGAGGCAGAGCCTGATAAAACTGAGAGAGCGTATGCATGAAGCGGAATACCACCAAGGCATCCCCTAGCGTCGAGCGATCAGGAGTGCCAAAATCGAATCAGGAAAGTCAACGAACCAAGGAAATGATGCCATCTCATGCCGACGGACGTCTCGTCATCAAAGAATGTCAATTTAAAACGAACAAGAGGATCGCCATTGTTGACAGAGCGAGCGCTGGTGTATTCATGACCTACGAGCTGAGACACGTCATCCTGGACGACCCAGTCGCCATCCAGGAGCGTGTCCGAGGTTGTGTCGGGCTTGTAATCAATGTCCACAGGAACAGGGGTGTTGCTGAGTTCAATCTAACGGAGCGATAAGAAGTGTAACTGGATCCTGAAAAACAACGCACAAACCAGCGTCCGTCACTGCATCGAAGCTGTCCTGCGGCGTGTGGGTATATTTGCAGCACTCCCGAAAGGGTCTCCTCGAACCGAGCGATATCAATTATGGTCGGCACGACCCAAACCATCTCGAGCTGAGGGTGCTATAAGCACCGAGAAAGCATCAGAGCGAAGACGTACGATATAATCACAGAGATCATGACCAGGTATGTCTACGGTTACTTGGCCCGCGAGGGCAGTTGGCCGTTTGGGCGATACGAGACGCCGAACGGAAGACATGATCACATAGCCAAGTGGCACTGG
Organism: Boletellus aff. lepidospora; assembly: GCA_038094175.1. Taxonomy (NCBI): domain Eukaryota; kingdom Fungi; phylum Basidiomycota; class Agaricomycetes; order Boletales; family Boletaceae; genus Boletellus; species Boletellus aff. lepidospora. Next base: position 85,978 of record JBBPTT010000018.1, read on the forward strand.
CGAGATAGTCTGGTGATCAGCCCGTCTATGAAGTCACGTGTGCTGCGGGCCTGCGGATGAGGCAGACCGTCGTAGTTCTGG
>JBBPTT010000019.1:0-84058 GCA_038094175.1 Boletellus aff. lepidospora
GGTCTAGTCCTTGTATTTGTCTTTGTAGATCCACGCCATGCCAACGTCGCTGACACCCTGCGCAACCTGCGATCTCATGAGATTATGCGCCCCCGAGAACAGTGGACTCACTGCGGCGCGATACCACTTTGCGGCCTCCTTTTTGTCCTTCTTGCATCCCTTGCCATTGGCAAGACAAAAGGCTAGATCCTGCTGGGCGTCGGCATCCCCCAGATTTGCAGCAACCCTGTAGTAGCTCTGCACTGTCTTGTCAGCCCCGGCAAGAAAATAAGCCGTCCGTCACGTACGACTGCCATCTTTTGATCCTTTGCTACGCCCCAGCCCTGAAAGAAGCACTGGCCTACCTCATAAATGGCAAGCACGAGCTCTTCCTGTCATCTTGTCAGGAAATTGACGTCTCGGCGCAAAAAGAACGGAAAAACTCACCTTGACGCCTCTTACTTCCAACCCCTTCCTTGCCTTCTCGAGATCCCCCACCGCTGATTCCGCCGCCTTGGTCAACCACTTGAATCCAACCTTCTCATTCTTTTCGCAACCCCAGCCATGCCGCAGCGTAAGACCCCACATTAGCATCCCGACATTACACCCGCCCTGCTCCTTTGCGCTCTTCTCAAAGTAGATAGCCGAGTCCTTCAGTTGGTTGGCTTCATGATACTGTATTCCAAGCTGGAGAAACTCTTCGGGTGTCTGAGGTTCGCTGGACACCGGTCTGCTCGTGGCCGGAGATTCATCGGGGGAGGATCGAGGACTCTGGAACTTTGGCGATGGCGCGGCACTGTCCAACTGATAAAACGAATAAGAATTAGAGTATAAGCTAAAAGATGATGCAGCTCTTAAAGAAGGCGGATGCGAGGGGAGCGTAACGTGACTCGGAGGAGTGAGTGATGGGGAGGAGTGGGTCCTGTCGGGATGAAGGTACGACGCGGCCAAAGATGGGCTAGACAGCTCGCTCGGCGAAAGATGGCCAGGCACCGGGAGGTTGTCGGGATATACACCGGTCACAGGAGTGACCGGGCTGAGGGGCACTGGACTGGGACTTGTCCTTGGAGAATTGGTCCTCTGAGCGTTTCGTTCAAGCACCCGTCGCTTCTGTTCTTCAGAGGATAGTATAGGAGGACGACTTGGTCTTGAGAAGTTCAACTGTGGCAGACTACCTTGAGACACCACAGGCCGGCGCCCGGAATCATTCGACTTTGCACCGTCATCCTGCGGCGAGGAAACGACGACGGTTGGTAAGGGGGAAGGAGGTTGCATAGGTTCCTCAAGGTCAAAATAGTTCAAAGTTGTGGCAAAGTCGTGATTGTAACTGCTCGACGGCTCCCAAGGTCGCTGGCCGCTATTGCTGTCCTCCCCGCGATAATCGTCCGGTTGAAAATCATCCGTAAACGATAGAAAGGACTTGGGATTCTGCCGGCTGGCGTGCAATGCAGCCTGTACACTTGCTACTGTGCTGGACGTCGAGCTTCGAAAGTCCGAGTGTAACAGTGGAGAATCGGGGATGCGCGTATTGGTGGTGGACGGTCTTGGTGGTGATACCGGGTAGGCGGCCTGAGGAGGTGCGTAACGAGGCCGAAGAGATGAAGGTACGGGGTCGTCGGAACTGCCCTGGCCAGTACGTTTCGCCGCCCTCCAGTGTCGCGACGATGTACGGCGAACCAGGGTGTCGAGCGGCGAAGAATGCAACAGCCTGCCCTGACTCGACTGATGCTCGAATCCAGGACGACTCGAGGCTTCCATGTCACTCTCTGTTAGGCACCAGTAAGATGGGCTTGACGGACATCATGCTGAAACGCCGCTGAGTGCGCTTAAAACTAGCCCTTGCCGGGAAGTGGGACTCCGGCGTATCTAGGCAATGACTATTCCAGCTCCTGAGAAAATTAGATTCACTAAGATGTCTACAAAGGAGGTACTCTACGAACACGTTTATGCACTATCTTCCGCGTATTTGCACTAACTCATATACCCACTCGCCGCCGTGGTGTCTGTCCCACTCGCAGACCCGGGTGTCTCGGCGTTCCAGGGACGATAATCTGTGAGTGTCCGGTGGAAGTCTTGACAGCCAAGGCTTCTTCTGTTTCTTTCTTGGCAGTCCTGTCATTTCCATTGGCTGTCAGTCGACCTTCCGCCGCCAGGCAATGAAGGAACTTACGCTTCTCTCTGCTTTTTGATTTGATTCTCCAACTCGGCTCTTTTGGAGAATTCCCGATCAGCTCTGCGTCTTGAGTTCCCATCGTCAAAGTTCTTCTCTCTGACAGAATAGAACACAGATCCGAGTTCAGCTATACGACAATTAGTGGTGGGAACATTTCTCTGAACGAAATCACACCTTACCTAACCAATATGCATCAATGGCTGTGACCTGCGTCATGTACTCCTTTGACGTAAGGATCAACTCATGATATACAATATACGTCGGTGTATCTACACGAGAATGAGCTTGGTGTATCCAGACGTCAATGAACACTTACATCCCAAACCATACAGCGCGCTGGTGGGATGCAGGTGGGTCGGTAGGCCTGTACGTATGTTCACATATTCCCCAATACCCTTAACACGGGCAGCTTGGTGAAAATATCCAGCAGTAATGGCTTTTCTGGAGAATGCACTCGGTGGCATGTCAGGCTCTTGTAAGTTAGTCACACACCTCAAAATATCAAAGTCCGTTCCGCAAGATATTGTCTCCATTTTTTGGAATTTCATGATATCTTCAAGCTGCGCGCGAACTTCGCGTGCTTTCCTCAGAAGTTTAGGATGCAGGAAATGGCGCGTAGCCCAATCATCCCGAAAGCTGCAACACCCTTGAGTGATCGAACACATAATGTCAGATCCCACACGCACCCGTGACTCTTCCACTGATTAAAAACATTCAGAAGGGTCAGATGATCACTTTCTGGTACGTTGAATTTCTCGCGAGCTGCATCGGCTTCTTCCATCCGTTCCTTTGGCCGGTAAAAGACACTGGGAACGGATAACATAGAAACAATTGTGAGCATCTCTGCAGAACATTTGTATTCCACGGAGGCAATCAGCATCTTTGCCATTGATGGCTCCATGGGAAAGTCCGACATTTTGCGCCCAATTGGAGTCAGGTCCCCCACATTGTCGAGAGCTCCCAGGACCCAAAGCTGGTACATTGAGTTGATAATGTTGGCCTAAACGTCCGTCAGCACAGTTGAAAAAGAGATTATATCTGCTATACCTGAGGTGGAGGGTCCATGAAATCGAACTCCAAAAGGTTCTTAACACCTAGAGACTTCAATAATAATACGGTGTTGGCTAAGTTCGTTCGCTGGATTTCAGGTATGGTATTGGGAAACATTTCGTTTCGGTAGGCCATGTCTGTATACAAGCGGTAGCAGAACCTATAAAGGATCATCAGAATGTCACCTTCGATTCATACACTCTGCTTTAACTAACCCACTACCTGTTCGGCCAGCACGACCCGTACGTTGATTTGCGTTCGCTTGGCTCACCGGGGTGATTTGAAGCGCATCCATACCGACTTTCGGGTTATATACTTTCAGCTTGGAATAACCCGAGTCCACAACATACAGAATACCATCAACTTCGAATCCCGTCAGCCCATGGCAAACAATACAGAAAAAAAAAGACCACACCAGTCAGTGACGTTTCTGCAATATTCGTGGCTACAATAACTTTTCGGCGGCCATCACTGGTGGGCTCGAAGATGCGGGCCTGCAAGTCGGCTGGCATCTGGGAGTAGATAGGTAACACTTCCAAGGGCGGTGGTTCATCCAGTTGCGCAAGTCTCTCTGGAGATACCATGAATGAAGGACGTGAGGCCAAAAAGAGGAGGTCAACCTTGTACAACCTGACAGGTGATTTCTATATCTTCCTGACCAGTCATAAAAACAAGGATATCACCATGAGGCAATGAAAGATGAATCTGGAGGACTTGTTTGACGGCACTATCAACATAATCTTCGCAGGGAGACTTGGAATGAAATATTTCGACAGGAAAAGTGCGACCAGGGATGGTATACGTCGGTGCATTTCCATAGAATGCGGAGAACTAGTTTCACCAATGAGCATCAGTCCAATAGCAAAGTATATCTAAGACATCACCTTCTCGGCGTTCATGGTCGCGGAGGTGACGATGAGTTTTAGGTCGCGGCGCCGTGAGAGGACTGATGGGTCATCTTAACACTAAATGCTGCCATATGTGGTGATTAGCTTACTCTTCCTTAAAAGACCCATGAGAACATCGGTGCTGAGCGATCGTTCATGGGCCTCGTCAAGGATAATGACACTGTATCTATCTAAATCGCCTTCGTTCAGGGATTCTCGTTGTAATACACCGTCCGTCATATCTGAAGAACAAGCGCCTGTGAGCTGCAGCTAAGGGCAACAAAGTAATGCTTACATTTGATCTTCGTCTCTGACGATGTACAATCCTCAAAACGAATAGCATAACCAACAAGGCCGCCAAGTTGACACTGTGGCACCATTGATGTATATGAAACGGAGGAAATTGGGTGACGTACCTCCATCTCCTCGGAGACTCGTTTCGCAACGGACATCGCAGCGACACGACGGGGTTGCGTGCAGCCAATGATGCCGAACGAAGCATATCCGTCCTCGTAGAGAAACTGTGCTAGCTGCGTGGTCTTACCAGAACCTGTCTCACCAACAACGATAATAACTGGATTGTGTTTCGTCAGAAAACGTGTCCGCAACCAATACAATGCGTCACCTTGGTTCTCTCGGATGACTTTCAGTAGTTCTTCTCGGCACGCAAACGCAGGTAGGTATTCTCTTTGTTCTTTGAGAGTCCTATTCTTGGCAAACGAACTGACTCCGGCCGTTGTTTTCAGGTGAGTAGCAAATTTTGAGTCGCCTTTGTAATCTTGTTCGTTAGACGCGGCCGCTTTCTCTGCTGCGGCTGTGAACGAGAGGAACATGGACGGCGACATGAACACCCAGCTCCATTAACATATCAACCGGAAACGTACCTTCCGCCTCGGCTTCTTCATCCTTGACCCCCATGATGTTCCCCAACGATGTTCCACCCAAAGAAGCCAACTTGGCAGCAGCTTTCGCGCGCTCGGCTTGTTCTCGCTTCTCCTTCACGAGGGCGCTGCCTTTCTTGGAGAAGATAGCCATGTCACTCGTCGGGTCCCTGATGGGGTTAATAGGTTCCAGCTGTTTCGTGAAGATCGTCTTCCCGTCCAAGAACGGAGGCTTCAGGTCGTGAACCAGGACGTGTACAGTGGACTCTACTTCGTCCTCGAAATCTAGGTCAAGCTCTTTCGGAGTTGCGACGCCAGAAGTAACCATTCTGTTGGCTTCCCACAGATCATTGTCTGCATTCTGGATGTTGCTCAGTAGATGCCATGTTGCAAATATAAGACTCACGTATTGGGCCTGCCTGGCCGAAATTTTACTCTGCGCTCGAGTGAGCGACCGTGAGCTACAAAGAAACTTTGGACTTACTTTTGTCTTCACTTCCCTCACAACAGCGACACCCTCGTATTGAGAAAGAGGATTACGTTCATCGTCCATTACGCCGCCTTCTTCAGCGCCACGATACCAGTCTCGATCCAAACGCACCTGCTCTTCCTCCCACTCTCTGACGTCGACGCCAAAAAGTCCATCGTCCTCCGGACTCCTCCCTCGCGGGACCCTGGGGGTGGGGGCCTCCCACGTTCTGCCCTTGGCCCGGCCCCATCCGGAACCCTCCCCATCCCGACCTCGTCTCGGAGTTGCTTCCCACCCAATGTTGGGTACACGGATGCTGGGCGCATCATCATTAGGGCGTCGAGTGGGGGGCTCTCGTCGGCCTCCTCGACGCCTATCCCGGTTGTTCCTATATTCGTCCAACCTCTGTCGGGCGGCTTCAGACAATCCGCCTGGGTTGGACGGCGTTTGTGAGCCTCTCTGTCTCGAGGCGTCACCCCTAGGTAGAGGTAGAATCGGCACTAGATTGAACAATTAGTATTTTGCCACCACCAATTAAACTGCACACGCACCTTTGAAAACGACGTCATCATGTAACCTTTGCCTCTTCCTAGAATCTTTATCTGTCTGGGTAGGCGGCTCTATAGGTCTAGAGGTCATCGTAAAGTCACAGGTATTGTCTGCCAGAGAGGGAGTCTTTCAAGTTAGCGAATTGCTAGGGCAGCCATCAGCAAAGTTGCATAACTGTGACATTACCTGACTTGGAGTGACGCGTGACAACTTGCGTTATCTGAAAATAGATTATGTCATATGGAAATCCCACGCGAGAATTCCAAATGCTGAAAACATATATTATCATCGTCGTCATCCGTTTGAAGCAATATAGACATATCATGTGGATAGTGTATGAATTATATGGTATGTATGTTTCTTGCAAATGTACTATATGTTGCGGAATATGAATATATGGTTGATTTATGACTGCACTACCGTCTGCTCAGAACTTTAGAACACGACTTGATGACGACGTTGTGCTCTCGAATTTCTCAATCAAATTGACCTTATCGTCCTTGTCATCGCGCGCCAGTACACCGCCCGTTATTAAAAAGTTGATTGCTTATACTACTACACGTACAAGTAGAAAAAGTGGTTAGTTACCTACAATCTCGCCGTGCTCACTCTCGTCGTTGCAGTGGTGCCCGTGCCATTGCATGTTCCCATTGTCGTGCGCGCCCCCTTGTCGTCTTAGTGGTGCCGTTACCTAGCGTAGTGTCATTTGGACTTGTGAAAAATTCCAACAATGAGATCATGTGATGTATTGCTCCCACGCACTGGCCAACCTTACATAAGTAATCATTCGTGCGCGTCGCTTTTTCTCCTATTCCCCCATCACGGTAAGTGCTCGTGCCGACTTCTGTCCCTAGTGGGGGTACCACCTGCCAACCCACAAGGAGGGCAGCGCATCGGTGTGCCCACCACTACCTCGTCAATGGAAAACGGCACGAGGCACACACCACCGGCGCAACCGGAGTTGCAATGGAAACGGTGGGTACTCCACCTCCACCATCACAGCGGCTCACCGTCCAAATGATGCAGATGCATACCATGGCCATCATGGCGATGACGAGGGGATGCTCACGACCATGACCGCGGTGAGGGGCCTAGCGGCACGTACGATAAGGATGAGATGGCAGCCAACAACAAGGTGCGAAGCAGCGCATGAGCTGTGGCCACCACAGCAACAACGAGGGCGGCGGCGCTCACTACTACTGCACCGTGACGGTAACGACAAGGTGGGTGGCGCTGCTAGTAGCACATCGGCCACTGACTACCATGCAACGAGGAGGACGCCACAGCAGCGTGACCACACGACGGCGATGGGGCATTGCAACGATGTGCTGACCACCACACAGCAACGATGACGACCACCGTGATGATGACACTGGAAAATGGCAACGGCACGGGCACCACTGCAACGACGAGAGTGAGTGCGGCGAGGGCCTGGGCCCTCAACCATGAAGAGGAAGCAAACGGCTACTCTCAGTCTCTTCGAGGATGATGGCCCCCTGACGGAAGACGACGAGGGAGCGCACAGGGAATTGGTACCCTCCCAGAAGAAGCGCGGTCGGGTCGCGAGCGAGAAAGCGCCAGGTAGAGCGAAAAGTGGCCGCACCCAGAGGAAGAAATAGGTGAGTTGTCACCACTGGTACTGGCACTGTGCTCATCCATCTTTAGATGTATCAATCGTTCGTCTTCGGGTTGGTAGATGTTCTTGCGGGGCCGATTTCCATTCTATTCGAGGTATCCACCTGTACAATAGTGCTGTTGTATACATTTGAATTGCTACCATTAGCTGGTAATACGACCACGAAAGCACATTATATTGTCCTACGTTAGATGGAATACTGAATTGACAATGATAATGCGCGATCCAGGTATACAATGCTGAATTGCATACATTTCTAGATATAATATGGGCCGAGATGATCTGGCTAGCCGGTGACATCCTCGAGCGAGGTTATGGATGTAACATGGTCATATATTCGTATATATGTATTATGCAAATTTAGTGATGGCAATAGTCGGTTCATTCCGAGTGGCTATGTACAAATTCGAGTGAACATGCCTATGAACTAAGTAATGATATACGCGCTCGAACGATTACTGTGTATTGACCGCTGGTTGCCTAGCGGTAGACGTAGGAAAACACGCATGTAAAATTCCACTACAAGAAGTATCGACTCTTGCTCCTGGCATCTGCGTATCTACTCGGTTTTGGTGGTTTGCCATAGACAGGCTCCTCTGTTTCTGCGCGAGAATAACGTTGATCGCTTGGGTCGCCAAAATGTGACAAGCAGGGACTTACCGAGAAGATCCTGGTATATCTTCGGAACAGCTAGGTCCCACTCTCCCCTCCACATATGTGCGCCGCCACCGGTCGAAGGTTCCAAATTGTATTTAGCGATGAAGCCCCGCACAGAGAATCCGAGGCGCTGGTGCCTCTCGACAACCGGGACGTCGACACGTGATTTCTGGGGGAGGAGGAGTATTGTATAACGGTGATATGTTGTGCCCTTTTGAGGGTGTGGTGGTATGTACTTGGTATGGGTGTTTACATTCGCGATCAATGGAGACGATGTCGCTGACAAAGGGATGTTGGGCCTGAAGGGCAAGCCTCAGCCACCAGATAGACGCGAAAATACGAGATACGTACTGCAACCAGTGGAGGAATGTTTGGTATGAGCTATTCGCCTCGTCGGGTACATCTACAACTTGATGAGCTAATTGGTGGGACTAAACTCTTGTCCCCGCTCACCTGGGTCCACCATGATCAGGGTGTATAAGCGTTCGTCCGTATGGAACACGTCCTTGTGTAGTGCCGGTGGATTGATGGTCTTTTCATTCAGAAAATTAGTGGTTTGTAACGCGACAACAAGAGAGTGTACCTGCTCGGGCAAGAGATATGCCCCTGGTTCGACGAATTTATATACCTGCGCTGTGCGCGCCCCCGTTGCTCGGTGCTCTGGGAAGGAGATCCGGAGATCGAAAGAAGGGTGGAGAGTAGGAACAACGTCGGGTACGACGTGCATCTGATGAATGCGCTCCATCTAAGGGGACGGATGAGCTGAAGTGCACGAGACCAGCACCATAAGACGTACCAAAAGGTCCAGTGAACCCTCCGTCCTCCAGCGCCGCTCGATAATATGCCTGTCTACTGCTTTTGACATGTCGCCTAAGGGAGGAATGTTATACCGTTAGGTCGCACGAGCGTAGCGGCTGGAAGCGCTTCACGTACCCAATCCGTTAGCACATCTCCATTGAACTTCGGGGAAGTTAACCCCGCTCTGTATCTTGAGATAGTGAAGCTTTTGCTCCACTTTCTTGATTGCGACTAGGTCAGATGCCCGCGTGGCGACTTCGAGCTCGGTTCGAGCATCTTGGATCTGTAGCTTCAACAACTCCGAGTCGGCCTTGATGAACTTCAACGCTTCATCAAACGCGGGGAGTACCCCGTACGCGAGAGGCCTCTTCCATTCGTGCTCGGGCGAAAGTTTCGGTCGACGCGTCTTGAGTGGGCGGCTTCGTCGTTTCAAAATTAGTGCGTCTGACGGAGCCGCCTGCAAAGTGGTAGAGGTTCTGGAAAACTTGATTGGTTGGGGTCGCAACCTCCGTACCGCGAGCATGATGCAGGAGCGAGAGTTGAAGCTTACAACGCCGTGCGAAACTAACGGGAATCGCGACTTTCTTCTTTCCGCGACCAATACAACCAAAAAGGGCAATTCTGTCGTCCATATGAGGTGGATAAGATTCAAGTAGATGTTGGGGAGAAGAAAACGGTGAATGCTACGTTGTCGCATAGTCTGGTGACCAGACCGTCCATGAGATTCGAACGGTCTGGTCACCAGACTAGTTGTCGCACGGGGCACAAAAATTCATGTAACCAATAGACGAACCCGCAGAATAAGACTGAAGCATTTGTACGCACATAAAAACACGCATATATTCGTACGCCCACACTGCCATTTCGTCGACTACAACAGACTCTGAACTGCCATCCCCTACGAACGGCGTTCAGAGCATAATCTTTATGTAAATCTTCATGAACATCCTTGTTTCGTCCGGTAGGAAGCTTATGAAGGGGAGGACCACGCCGATCGACCGCACACAAGCACCCCCCAAGCTCTGTCACAACGCTGGCATGCGTCCACCTGCCCACTGAACTCGACGGCTCCTCCTCCGCCTCCTCCGTCCGGCCCCTGCTTCCAACTACCTCCCCTCTCCCGAGTCACCCGAATACGTCCCTGACTGTGTCCAACGCCTCCAGTTCCTTGGTTCGTACACCGAACCACGTCGGCTTGCACACGCTCTATCCCCGCTATGGCACGGGTGTCTGGGGCGCGTGCGGCTTCGACAGGGTAAGTACTGGGAAAGCATATGGCAAATGTACGACCTGGGCCTGGCAAAGACACCACACGATCCTCTTCAGCATGTACAATAACAATAACAGTAACAATAATAACAAAAGAGACGGGAAACGAACTCTGCTCATATAATCGACCCAACTCAGTCCTTCACAGACCCCATCGCACTGATCGATGTCCACACAAAACTCGAGCTCTTCGAAGAGTTGGTGCCAGCGATGGTAGCTGCGCTTGAAAACTTGGAGTATCTCGCATACATATGTCTTCGACCTGCCAGCCATGGCCCCAGAGGTTCAGAGCATGGTCCTTCAGGTCCGAGCCGCAGATCTTTGTGATTGCCCATGCGAACGTCGGCGTCGGTGTCGACTCTGCGAGGATTGCCTTTTTTGGTCACACGGTCGCACAAAGAAAACTCGCGATTCCCGTTAGTTTTGCTGGAAGCTTATGTAAGAGCAGTACCGTTGCACACTCGAGAATCGTTGAAGCGGCCGGTCGTAAAATTCGACAGACTTGCCAGACAATCAGACCTACAGTGTTTATTTTTTGGCATGATATTCTGCTTCCTCACGACACGCGCCCTGCATCGCGAACGACCCAGGCACATTCGGGGTTACTGGGATAGTCTGCCCTGCCGCCCTCCGGGACCTCGCTCATGTTCGTGACGGTACTATATGGCAATACAACTCCCCTTTCAGTAGTCATCCAGATCTTCCGTGTTCAACGATGGCTTCTCTGGTTTGAGAGCTTGCTTCTTCTCAACCATCCGAGTCACGAGTTCATAGGCAGGTTGCCAAAGTTGCTGTTGGATCCGATCCGTAGCTGGAGTTGGAAGACGATGGATAATGTCTTTGACTTTCGAAAGAACCTCTTTCATTACGGTTTTGTCGCGGCGACTTGCCTGATGCATCACAGCGTTTGGTTCAATCTCTTTACGTAGATTATGACCGTCCTTGAGCAAAGCACTAAGGGAAACGATTATTGAAAAGAAGCTGTTACCCGACTCATTTATGGGACTCACTTTATCTTGGTCATCTGTTGTGCTAATTCTTCAAGGTGTTCATGACTCTCCTTCTGGAGCAGTCCCTTTGTTTCACTCTTGACCTCGTGGGCGATTGCGATAGCTTTATCGAGACACGCGACAAGGCGCGGTACTACCCAGAGATACAGTGTGCGGTATGGGGTCTTCCCCCAGCAGGAGCTCGGGGTGAGCACGTTCTTCACGCACGTAATAAAGATTGTATTCGTCTGCGCTTTCAGGCCTCTTCCCAGGGCGCGAGCCTGTGCGTCCCGATGCTTGCGATAGCTCCTATAGGTTGCTTGAATCTTCTTTACGGCTGAGATCTCTTCCTCAGTTGGCTCGTGCTCGCGTATCAGCGCAGGTTCATCCGACGCGGGTGCAAGTTCTTGGGGTTCTAGTTCTTCATGAACCTCATCTGCTGGATCGGCGTCGGGCTCTTCCGGCTGAATCTTTTCTTCGTCCTCAGCTCTTTCGGTCTGAGCGGCATAACCTGCTCGAGGTACGAAAGCTGGTACGTCGGCACGTAGCTCCGAGCGGGCTATTACAAACTGAGACGCTAGGAGAGAGGGAATTTCAGAAGAATTCGTGAAATGAATATGCCTGATTCGAGGCAAATTTAGTGGGGGAGCTCGCTGCAGACCCCGTCGCTTGTGAAGAAGTTGCACGAGGTCTTCGATGACCACTCTAGCGTCAGAGTCGTATGTCACCACAGCCTTCATGTACCTGTCCTCGCGTGCTTCCACATACCTGAGGACCAGATGATGTTGAGAACATCGATAAACGGACCGGTCAACTTACTTTCGATACAAAGGATGGGCTCTCTGCGTGGATCCAGCTCTACCCAAGGCAATAAAGATGTTTTTGACTCTTTGCCCGACTTCGCGGTTTCGTACATTATATGTCACTAGTAGTTACTGTTAGAATCGACAACATTGTCGAATACAAGCTAATGGACGTACGGAAGCAGAGTGCCCTGCAACTATCCAAAGTCTTTGTTAGCGTGCCATGGACCAAGAAGAAACGAGAAAAGGCTAACATTCTAGAGATGAAGATATTGGCGAGCATTGGTGTCAGTCTGGTATCCAGCAGCTGGAAGACATCTTGGGGTTATGGAGTCAGCTCGTCCTTTCAATCGCAAATGGTTGAATCACTTACGGCCGGTAATGTCCGTTTGCAAACGTGTCAATAAGTCTTGCACACAATCCAGTAGAGCTACGGTTAGACCAATCTTTACGTCCTTCTTGCTGGATAAATCTTTATTCGAGGCGAGCCAGCCTCGCGGAAGGACAAGGCCATCAAGTGGCGGGTCAAACGAAAGTCGCCATGAAATGCAAATCTTGCTGATAACCTTTTCCAAACAATCGCAGAAAACGGACAAATCCATCGGGAGCGGATACTTGAGGGCATAGCTGTGATAAGCTCAGCTCAGCGGACCACCATAAATTTCAACGCCACACGTACATTAAAAATTTCAAGCCTGCAGAAATGCAAGTTTGCTGAGTACCGTCAAAAAAGTTAACAATGTCTTCAATGACATAGTCGCCACTGCTTGGATACAAGAGCTGTCCTCTGAAGTAAGGACCATTAAAACGAGCTTGGTTGATGCATTTGAGTGCGCCCGGGTGGTCAAAAGAGAATAAGAGATTTGTCAACCTTAGCATCGTCGTGATGAAGTCCGATCGCCCAGGGTGGTGGCTGTAAAGTGCGCCCCACACCCAATACTTCATGGCACCTATCCCTTCCTGGGCACCAGGTATCAGAGATAGGTCAAGATCGGCAATGGACCCCTGGACATGGAATTGGGGGTAGAGTGCCTCGTAAAGGTGAGTGAGCCAGTCTAGAATGCTGGGCGATATCAAAGTAAGCCTCTACTGTAACCATCGAACAAACTATCACATACGGCGCCCGATTACGAAGGTAGGGGTTGACCGAGTACATGGTCTGAAGAATGAGTATTTGTTGTAGGTATATTGCAAGCCGAGTATTGTATCGTCTGGAGTCCAAATCAGCGAGTTTGAGGTGCTCCTGAGGGCAGTTGATACGATTACAATGGACGCTGATAATGGATGTCAGGCATTGAGAAAAGGCTGGCACGTTGTGGCACAAATCATTCTCCTCGGTGACTCGCTCGCATAGGTGTGCTGTCAGGTACTTGCGGAGAGCCAATACGACGTCATTCTTGGAAAGAGCCAATGCATTGGAAGATTGAAGGTACATAAGTCCATCACGATCACCCACAGCCGAGCTGTGGAGGAAGGAACCAAGCTCCAGGCCATATTCGATGTTTGATACCTCCCTGATGCAGAACAGTTTCTTGACAGAGCTGATACTGAGTGGGTCAGGGTGCGAAATGACAAATCGGAGGAGGCGAGCGTATTCCAGGAACATGACCAAGAAAGATGACACTTCTTGAACCTTGTAGGATTTCAGCACTGGCAAACGACTAAAGAAATGATCAAGAGCGAGTAATGCCGCAGGCTTCCTATTGCCTTTGACAAATTTATCAGCCAGCTCCTTCAAGCTAGGGAAGTCCGCCTGTGCGATGGCCTTGAACATAGATATCTATGAACAGATGACGCGTAAGATGCGCAATCCTAGACACTTGTAAGGACATACTTCGTTCCAATCCAGTGGGTCCAAGAGACCGACAGGCAATTCACGGGCCAGGTCTAACAACCCACTGACCTCCTGGTCGGCTGCCACTTCCTTGGGAGGAACACCAAATGAACACCGACGCCACAAACCATCCAGTAAAACGCTGGTTGCCTTCTGGGTTGCATCACGCGACCCCTTCTCCTTCAAGAGGTCTCTGATTGCCTCAAGTGGCCGGTTCTCTGACAGATGAAGCTCCGCTGCCTCCAAGTATCTTCCGTGGGTTTCCAGCAACTCGGCACGAGCAAAGTCGAGGTTGTAGTCCTCGAGGAATTCCAGCTCTTCCTCAAACGACGGGAAGAGTGGGAAGTGCGGCCTAACCCAGGAGTATTGATCATGTAACGCAGTATATGGAGGTAACTTGAAGGCACGCACCTCTTATCGTCGCGCTTGCTACAATAGAACAGCCGACACACCGTGTATAGTTCTTCCGAACGGTCTTGGGGAATCTTCCGGGAATGTTTGTGCAGGACTTCAAGTGTTTCGTCGAAGAGTCCAGCTTTCCTAAACCGACGTGCAGCCAACTCATACTCTTGAGCGGAGAGGTATCTGAGAGCTGCTTTCCGATCATCGCCGGCACGTATGTAGCATTCTGCTGCGTTACGGTAGTACTGAAATTTGTCCCTCCCCAACGGTGCGTCATCCCCGCTCACCGTGAACGCATCTGCCGCGGTAAGGAAAGCTTCTTGTTGGGCTTTCAGTGGTGCGACACCAACTTTTGCACGAGCCACTTCTCTGAGATGGAAAGCCTCACAGATCGCCACCATCCGTGGCTGTTCAGCTCTGGCGAAGCAATGCATTGCCTGTGGGTATCTTTTGTGCTTGAACAAATCGTGGCCAAACGATTCCCACTCGGCCGCAGTTGAAGATACAGCAAGATGGGGCACGTCCGTCCCGGGTGTACAGTTTTGAACTTGATCGCGTGCGGTCCATATCATCTATTGTGCTGTCAGCGATGTCAGTCTAGTAAACAATGACAGTTACTTTACCCGCATAGGCTCGCTTTTGTTAGATGTGTCAAAGATCCACAAGTTCTTTCGTGCCCGGGTGATGCCTACATACAGCAACTTCAACTGTCGACAAATCAGTACCAGGAAAGCCCGTCAGTCTTGTGTTTTGCATACCTCACTACACACCCCAGCAAACCGACCATCGTCTCTTCCAAATGACGGTGCAGGTATATTCCCCAGTCCAACCCCATCGACCTCACCATCCGCATGATTCAGTAGTACACGCCAACGTGATATGTCAACGGCAGAATCCTCGAAGAAATTGTACAGTAAGACCTGCGTCTGAGGATCAATCCTGCACGACGTTAAGATCGACTCAAAGCTCACGTCGTTGAATTCAAGACCCTTGCTATCGTAGAGTGTCCTAGAACGAGGCAAAATAAATTTACGCCACGGATGACAGACTGTCTTACATGATCAGACCGATCTCCCCAACCTCCTTGCGTAGCTTCTCCACTGCTTTGTCATCTCGCACAAGAATACCTTTGGGAAGCCAAGTGAACACAATGCGCACTCGGAATATGTTCTACGCCTACATTGCTGTGCCCCGAATTCGATACGACTCCCCCTGAAAAACATTAGAAACACAGGAAATAGGAAGTAACATGGACACACGATTCGCCAAATAGAAATTGTTCGTAGTGAACTGTGTCTTGATCCCAACCTCGGAAGAACACCGGCTTCAGTCCGTCGACGATGCCGCGCTCGGGCTGGAGACTATCGATTGCATCAGGCCAGAAATACATGATACGTTCGATAACGCTGTGGGCGCAGTTCACAATCCCACCATGAGAACGGTAATTGATGGCTAGTTGGAATACCGTGGGGTCCGAAGCTGAGCGATCCTGAATTAGATGGGCACTTTGATCTTGCTGTAAAATAATGATTATACATCGACCCTTGGCCACAGAATAGTCCCCTACCTCGATCCGGTACAAAAACGCTTTCAAGTCGTCAAACCGGAACGAACTCCCAGCCGAGATTGTCTGGGCAGTGTCGCCAGCCCAAAAGAGTCCTTCAGGATTTTGGCAGATAAGTCTCAGCACTAGGACGAATGTGAGCGATCTAAGCACAGCGGAATTGGACGAGATCATACGAAGTGCATCGATGAGCAAGTTATCTTGCGCTTCGTCAATGTAACTGGGTCATCTCATCAGTACAACCAATCTCTCGTCGAGCACTTGGACATACAGATAATTAACCTTCTCCCCCTTCAATGAGGCACCCCCCAGGAGTGCCCTCAATATCGCATGTGTGCGATCTGCAACGTCATGGTGGCCCCGTTCTTTTTTAACCTTGCAATATACTTCGAAGAGCGCATACAATGTTTGCCTCTGATTTGCAAACGTGGGGTTCGAGCGCGAAGGAAGGCCACGATACGCCACCTCGTCAAGGAAACCGTCGGGACACGCCAGCGACTTCTCGGAGCCTTTAATGACGCCTATGTGCGTGTTGAATAGGCCTATACCAAGAATAAATCAACATCACGCACCCATAAACTCTGAGAAGACGAGCCAGGGTTCTATTATATGAGTTAGACAATAATCCTGAGCGCGCCAATGTGACAAGCCTGATACATACCGAGGCCTTTTGTCAATGGCTGCGGAAAGTGAGGCCAATAGGTTCGGGCAAAGACATCATACGACACAAAGCAGTCTTCGGCTTCAGCTTCATCAGTGCTGATGAACAACTTGGCAGCACGCTTTACTCTAGGGTCATCCCCGCTCAAAACATCCGCAGCAATCATCCGTGCAAGCTAGGATTGAAGAGTAGCGATTAGTGAGTTATTGAAACTGCCGCTCAAAGAGGAACGTTACCCTGTCGAACGTTACGAACAGCGGAAAGTGGTGTTCTTCCAGTAAACTATACTGCTGCGGGATGTCAACTCGATCTGTGTCATCAGCATCTACCAGCCCAGATTCACGTTCCGTCCTCCCCGCCTGCATCTTCTTAAGATCTTCGAGCGAATATCCACCCAGTGCCAAAGACTCGAGCAGCTTCATGAAATACTCTTCAACCTTCGTTGCCAAGACACGAGATTTCGTCACGAAAATTTGACGCGGTTTCGGCATACCACTACCAGATACTTGCATTTCCCATGCACGTTGAATTCCAAGCATCTTGAACAGCATCGTCGTGGTTTTACTGCACGATAAACGAGTCAGACTTGTTCATACGAGTGTCTGGGCCACTGTACCCGGTACCGCTCCTCCCCAAAACATAACATGACGTGCTACATTCGACGATCCTAAGCTCATGTGAGCTGCAAATAAGTGTTAGCATACGTCCCCGACAGAACAAAGGCTACTTACGTGAGTTCGAAGACGTGTTGTATGTCTTGGTTCACGACCAAGCCTATGAAAGCAAATGAAATATATCGTCGCTGTATATAGGGAAGCGCCTACTGTGTAAAAATGCCTACAAAAATGTGATCAACATTTCCTATGAGCCAACCAACGGTAAACATACTTGAGAGAACGTAACATATTTCTCCAAGCTATAAAGACCTTAGTCTCTCACTTGCATAACAGAGAGAGAAGATGCATACACGAGTAACGAGTGTAACTGTGGATGTGTCAATATTGATTGCGACATGTAATTGACCAAACCCACCTGACCCATGTCGTCATCAGAAAGGACGAGTGGTACATGTTTCGTGTCGTTTTCCGAACTCTCAGGTGGAAAGGACGCTGGAAGATAGACATCACCACCAGCATGCACGGGTCTATTTCGGAATATACAACTGTTGCAGATATCAAGTGAGCGCCTTCTATCATGAGGTGATGAAAAGAGATCTGACCGCCGGCAGTATTCCTTGCCCTTTCCAGAAAGATGCTGTCCCATGGCGTCCCAGATGCGATTGAGTTGCGTGTGAGTGTATATACCGTATATTTTGATTACTGAAAGGCATATCTATATTTGAAAGACAACAAAATGCCCGAAATCAGATACCTTGCCGCTCAACCTGCCAAAATACCGTTTGAATGATGGTCATAAAATAGGCAAAAGTTGAACTTACAGTTCCGTCATGATCGGGCACGACGTCGACCTGATACTGTCTGGGAATGAGTAGTCGAACGCCTCCGAACAAAGAAACCTACGACAAGGCGAAGGTCCCGCTGCATCTTGGCTTCGAAGACGGGCACCCCATGGGGACTATTGAGCCTTTTCTGGTTTTCATCAGAAAAATGCCCGTTCGAAAGCTGCCTATCACGACCATCGACTCCCTTGCTTGAACGGCATGCACATGACCTACTTTATCTTCTTTACTACGATAGCGCATTTTTTCCTATCGCCGTTCGCTAGTTCTCTTAGTTTCTTCGTTGCGTCGGTGCCGATGATGACACGCCATTCCCCGAAACCATCTGCATTTTCGAAATATAGTGCTGCTTTCATCGGCTGAACCATTGGATACGCAGACTTCTTTGGTGTCACAACCTCGGTCGTCATTGTTTCTTTTCGCACCACAGAACGAGTGACCGCGCGGCCGCTTGTTGAAATATATCCATCCCTCAGCTGTTGTGCGAGGGACGGCTCCAGAAGGAGTTCGAGATAAAACTATGAATCGATTAGTCCGCATAGGGGAATCAAGCAACTCATCGACCCACTTTCAAGATCAGCTTGAGATGGTCGGCAATCTCATACATCATTTGGGACGCGTCGTCGTTGCTCGTAGGGACCTTGAGCCCTAACTTAGGGAAATGCGTCGTGTCAGTGGTGGGACTGTTGATCTTGTTCTTCTGCCTTGATTTCTTTTGTTTCTTGTTGCGCACAACGAACCCCGATGGCATGTCATCGCCATGCTCTGGACCCTCTAAAGCGCTTGTGGAAGTGGCGTCAACGGTGGTCGCAGTCAAAAAGTCAGTAGAGCATAGTTGAGCGATAACAGCCAGCGCATTCTCTACATAGATCTTATGCTGCCCAATCTGGCGCAGAATGTCAGTGGAAAAGAGATGAGGAGGTAAAGCGAAGACGGTAAACGAAAGCCTTTGCAGGAGGACTCCTGCGGATGAATGCTCGACGAGCGTTGGATCGATCGGGTAAGTGACCAAGATTCTGTGCACAAATTCGTGACCGTTTGGCAATGCTAATCAAGGTTAAATGCGAGCAATGCTTGGATGATGGAACGAAAAACGCACCAGAGACCACAAACTCAAACAGATTGGGAACGGAACACAAGTCCTGAAGTATCAGGTCCAGAGGAGTGTCTGGCCCTGCTAAACAGGACTCGAGCATTCTCAAAGCGGCAGTGAGGCCCTCGCTGTTGGCAAGACTGCTCGCAGCAAAGGCCTGCTGATCGAGGACGGCCATACTGGACATCACTGAGGAGCGGAAGAAAGGGGGAGTTCAGTGATTCCCCTCTCTTTTATGGGCCGATTTGAAAGAGTCCGGGGGTGACACGAGGCCCGTTGGGTCACAATGCGACGGTGTGCCCGGGTTTGTCTTATGATTAGGCTCGCACTGGCCAAGGATCCTCTGAAGCGGGTGGCTCTCGAACTCGTGCGCAGTGACTCCGCCGTGTTGAAACTTCCGGCGCCCCCACAGCAAGTCCTCGATTACATAATCGTGTGGAGACCAAAGGCACGCGGTCGTCGCCCTGCACTGCGCACGACACCCGGCGCACAGCGTCACCCAGTCAGGATCTCAGTGCACGCCCCGTTCCTTGTTCCGTATACGCTTGAATACTGTTGTCTCGCTCCGAAAACAGCACCAGAATGCCCCCTCCGCACTATGACTTCCTCATCAAGGTACTCGCTCTCTGGACTTGCCGTGCCCCAATTCGCTCACCCTCGCCAGCTTCTCTTGATCGGAGACTCAGGTGCTTCTGATTCCGCCCACATCCTTGGGACGATGACCAACCCCCGCTCCAGGTGTCGGAAAGTCGTGTCTGCTCCTCCGCTTCTGCGACGACGCATGGACGCCCTCGTTCATCACGACCATTGGAATCGACTTCAAGATTCGTACCATTGAGCTGGATGGAAAGCGTATCAAGCTGCAAATCGTGTGTACACACTGCCCCCTCGAGACCTCGCTCATATCCGCGTAGTGGGACACTGCCGGCCAGGAACGGTTCAGGACCATCACCACCGCCTATTACCGCGGGGCAATGGGTATCTTGCTCGTCTACGATGTCACTGACGAGCGGTCGTTCAATAGTGAGCACACCCGCCCTGGCTGCTGTGGCGGTTCGCTCAACGCCAGCCATCTTGCCCAGACATCCGCACGTGGCACGCCAACATCGAACAGCACGCATCCGAAGGCGTGAACAAGATCCTCATTGGCAACAAATCCGACTGGACAGACAAACGCGCCGTCACCGAGGACCAAGGACGAGAGCTCGCCGACGAGCTCGGCATCAAGTTCATGGAGACCTCGGCCAAGGTGAACGAAGGCGTCGAAGAAGCTTTCTTCACCCTCGCTCGGTCAGCCGCACCCTGCAGCGCTGTTTACGAGACACGCCACTGAACATATTCTGTGCAGAGATTGCAAGACCCGCCTCATAGACTCTCAAGCAGACGCTGGACTATCAAGCGGTTCTGGAAACGCGGATGGCTCTGTAAAAGTCAACCAGCCCGCAACGCAGACTGCTTCGGGCTGTTGTTCATGATGAATAGTCGTAATCCTTGTACACTCCGCGCCAACCGATGTTTGTCTTTGGTACAGTGGCGAATCCCCGTGTTCATCATTACGAGCTGGACCGTGCTAGTGGTTTACCTTTTCCCTGCACCTCCCTTGTGATACTACTCCGTGTTGCTTGCCAAGACATACCTTGGACGGATCCACCAGAGATGGTAATGTTTGGTCTTGGAAAACTGGCTCGAGTCGTCGTCTTGTACGCTGAACGCGCGTTTGCCTGCCGAATTCAGAGTGTCATGCCCATGACTTGCATTCCCTGGCAGGCCTGTAATCAAAAAGGCAGCAGCGCACCGTAGCGTTCACCAGACCAAGACTACGTGTTCACACGCTGGAATTCCAGTTCCCTCCCCACCACCGCCTAATCCGCTCTCCACCCCACTCGTCGTACTCTTCTCGCGTGACGCCGACCCGTTTGAACGCGTCCGTCGTCGCAAACGCAGCCATGCCTCGCCACGCGTCCAGCAGAGGATCCGTGGCACGCACGAGTCTGCCAATCGGCATCCCGGGTGGCAATATCGGCCTGAGCGTCGCATACACCCGGTCGTCGAGACCTGGAAACTGCGACGGTCCGCCCGTGAGGAACACGTTCTAGTTCGAAAAAGACAAGGCGACCGTCAGCATCCGACGACACGACCGACAACGATAGATTGCAGAGACTGACACTGACGAGCCTCGCCTTGTCCGCCTCTGGGAACTGCGCGAGGACACTTTGTAAAACCTCTCCTACGCCCGCCGAGTCCACGCCCGCCATGCTAGGCGAGAAATACGTCTCGGGGACGCGCCATCGCTCCGTATTCAAGTGTATGCGGCTGTTTCCTGCGATGTCCCCTTCCTCGTACTGGGGCCGGAACGCCGACAGGAGAGCCGACCGTTGGGAAGACAGAGAGGCGTGCGTATGCTGCGCAGTGAACCTGGGGTCATACTGTAGCAGCTTGCTCTCGATGAGCTGAAGTTGGTTGTAGTCGTCTTCTTCGTCCGAGGACACCGTCGCTGTGTTCTGAAATCAAGGAGTTGTATGAGTCACGCACGAATGAAAACTCGGCTGGGGTGCATTACAATTTTGCGGTATATAGCCCAATCTTCGTCGTCGGCCCCAAACATGTCCTCTATACGACGCCGATTGCATCAGCGCTCACCAACGGCTTGTGGGCGAAACACACCTGCACCACCTTTGCGCTTCTTCTTTGACACTCTATCGTCAGCCGCGAGTGACGCGATATTCTTCATCCTTGCTTGAGATGCTGCGCTCTTCCGATCCGAAAGTGCCGCCTTCCTTCTCCCTCTTTCTTTCATCTTGTTCATCAGGACCTTCAACAGACCACAGATGGGCCGTGTTAAATCAATGTCAAGCAAAGGGACAGAACGCGAACGCACTTCGTGTTCCCTCTGCAGACGACTCGCCCATTCCTCAAAGTTGTTCTCCCTCTCTTCCTCGTCTCGCTTCTCTTCGGCCTCTTTCTCTTCTCTCTCCTTTTCTTTCTCTCGTCGAGCGCGTGCACGTGCTTCCCATCCAGCTTTCATTAGTTTCTGTTTCTTCTTTTCTTTGATACCTTCCTCGTCGAGCTGTTCAATAAGAAAAACGCCACCAGAGCGTCAGGAACGGCCCCGATCTCCTCTCGTTTCAGACAACTCACCTCCGCATCCGGCACGTCAACCAGGTTGAACGTCGGTTCTTCCTGTCGTTTAGTCCGGTCACTGAGAAGGATGCATCGAGGACGAACTGCGTGCGACGTACGGCTGGCTCATCTGCCCCTTCAATGTCCTTTTTTCGTGCACGCTTGAGGTCGTGTTCGAGCTTCTTGATCGTCTCTTGCAATGCGGCGTCATCGTCAAAGCCTTCCGACTGAAGGGTGCTCTAGGATAGCCGACATCCATGGTCAGTCGGCCTCGACGCACGCAGGTCATGCTTCGAAATGCTGACCATCCACTCGCGCTTGTTCTCGCTGCGCCCTTCCTTTAGGTTGAGAAGGTACTGCAGGTCGGTCTCCTTTTGCGTGAGCTGTCAAAACGAAAATGGAGTGTCAGCGCACGACGTGAGGTCAAGAGCGCGCATGGAGCGCGCGCGCGACACCTTTTCCATTCGGTTCTTGGCCGCGATCTCTTGCAATTTCTTTCCCTGTTCTTTCCTCTTTTCGGCGATCCTAGCGAGTTCCTCTTCCGTTTTCTCTTCCACGACCGGAACCGCGAAAGGAAACTGGATGATTCGTTCCGAAGCACGCAACTTGGCGGGAACTTTGAGAGATCGGAGCACGGTAGGATAATCTGTGGTGAATTCACAAAAATTGTGCAGCATCCACTGGTACGTTGCAAGGTTGAGAAGGCAGCGTGGTTCATAACACCGGGGTCAGATCGACAACATAAATTTCAAAAAAAGGACATGAGGCAGGGACAAGGTGGACGTACAGCGGCCTGCGTAGAGGTGACACGGGTCGGAAAACTGTGGTACTTGAGCTGTATGAGTTTGAGCAGGTACTCCGTACTTTGCTGTGCACCCCAAGGTATCCTATAGAGTGCACGCTGCTCGTAGATTGCGATTTTGGACGGACGACGGACGAGTACTCACCGCTTGGCTTGGCTTAATATGCCCCTCCCGCTCAGAATGGGAATCACGGAAGTAGACGCCGTATTGAACGAGATGACCAGTCCATCCTCGACAAATGGCGCGTTTGATATGGAGGGTTGATTGTTTTGGTAAAACGCCATGACAGCGTCAATGCAGTATGCGAGCGAGGGCACGGAATATTGCTCAAACATGAGCTCGGACGTCACTTTGAAGAGTTGACATTCACCACACGGGCTAACGGTACTCTGATGAAGAAAACACGTACGTGCGCGGGAGTGGAGTGGGGATCCTAAACGCTCGGTCATCAATATGGGATGCTCGACGCTCGACGCGTCGATGCCTAGTTGAATGAATGCGCAGTCGAGCGCATGTTCCTGCAAGATGGATCTGCGTCAGCTCTCCACCGATTACAAAACAAATGCATTGCGATTGGAGGGACACGGAGGCTAGCTGGGAGTCCGATCCAAACAAGCAGGGTGGAGCGCAGCAACGCACCAGCGCATCAAAGTTGAGCAGTACATCCCCCTCCCAAGGCGTCTTTGCCTGTCCCTTGGCCGCACTCTCTGCGTCGACGCCATCTCCGAACAACAGCAACGGTTGGTTGTACTTGCGCTCCTTGAACTTTGCGATCACGTTCGGGACGGTGTGGGGAGTGGGCGGTCCCTTGGAAGCAGACGTCGCGAACCCGAAACGCAGATTGGACGCGCCATTGTCGACGATGAGCGGTGTGTGTGTTCCCCGGAAAGGATCATAAGAATCGGGGGGCGTGTAGGTGGGCAAGACGGGTGCAGGGGCATGAAAGGCGTTCAGCGTCGATGGACTAGCGCTGCCAGACATGTTTGTCAAAGTCAGAATTCGATATTGTGTTGTTCGTAAGGTCGCCCCGAGGCCATCCAAGGAGGCTGCGAGTGGTAGGTAGCCAACGTGCTGGCGCGTCGAGCACAGTGCACACCGTGCACGTCATGCCGTTGAATAATGCACAAACTTCTACGCTCACTGCCCTGCTCACTCGGAGTCCACCAACATAGCTACAATCCACTCCACCCGTGCGTCAATCAAGGTGCCCTTTTCTACCAGACAAGCATTCTGTCCTATCGCAGAAGGTTGTATCCTGGCGCTCCTTGTGTGGTGCCAGTACCGGAGAGCAAGCCCATACGTTCACACTACCGTACCGGCCGTATTGTCCGTTGACGGCGTGACGGATCGATTAGCGGCTGGGGCTTTGTGAACACGGTTCACTTGCGCGTTCCATTGCCAACGTCATACAGATCTACTGGCCAGTCC
Source organism: Boletellus aff. lepidospora (assembly GCA_038094175.1). Taxonomy (NCBI): domain Eukaryota; kingdom Fungi; phylum Basidiomycota; class Agaricomycetes; order Boletales; family Boletaceae; genus Boletellus; species Boletellus aff. lepidospora. Next base: position 24,505 of record JBBPTT010000019.1, read on the forward strand.
CGGTGGGAGCTTCACGCGATGATCCGAGAACGCAGAGTTGTCTCGGTCTTGGAGGAGGCAGCGACTAAAACAGATTTGGGGAGATGAGAGGACCCCTGGCAGACTGTGCGTATTCGGATCCCGTGCGTGTTTATACTTAGCCGGCACGATCGAATAGCACGGGCCCATCCCACCTGCAATGCCAGGTCGACATCGAAGAGCTCCTCGGAGCCAGGCCATCACAACCTAGAGTGTTACAACAATGCTAACATCCAAGTAGATCAAGAAAACTACTACAGCACGATACAGTCCGACACGCCATCTCTCCCGTCGAGGCCGCCCTCGCACGGTGGTCCACGTCCCTCGTCACCGCCTTCTCGCACTCCGCGCTCGTAAGTTCTCAAATCGTTGCTTAACATTCGCATATCCCACCCTATCGACGCGATGCAAAAAGTATGTTCCTCCCCCACTTCCCCACGAGACGCTTCCAGACCGGTATGGTCGTTCGACAACGTCGAAGATAGCACATATATCGTCGACCTGTGGACAGACCATGCGGTCGTGACGTTGCGCAAGCCAGCAGAATACAGCCTACTCACGTTGCGTTCCGTCACGCGAGCATTGGGAGACACAAACGGTTTTAACGACACCACGATTGCACCTTCCTTGAGATCCAAGAATTTTGCCCTCAACGCCTCGTTCACTATCGACGGTCAAGATGGCGTGTGTCCGTCAAGCGTGGCGCCCAGCAGAAAACGGGATACTCACGGGACTGTTGAAATACTTTGTTGTTAACCAACACGACATCCGCCTTTCCAAGCAGCTCCGTGACTCGTTGGCTCTGGAGCATATCACCCTCCTCGAGCTCGACGTCGCCAGCGCGAACACCCCACATCCGACACCGCTTCTGAAACTGTTTCCACTGTTGCCTTGCAACGTCCGCGGGGCCTTCCAACAGCTCAATGCCGTAGCTCCGGCACCCAGTCTGGAGGGATGCCTGTAACAGCACGTTGCCTACCCCTGAGCCAAGGTCCAAGAGGAGAGAAGAAGAATTAAGACCGGTAGCAGCGATGATATCCGAGGTAAAGCTGGGCATGAGTTCTCCATATACTTCGCTGGAGAACGCCTCGTAACGATGCAAATTTTTGATGTTAGGGCCTACACACCGCTGATATGTTTCATCGACTATTCGCAATATAACTTTTTCTGGGATACCCCTTGGGTGTGTCCAGGAACGCAAAGTAGACGTCAACACGTTGGGTGGAGCTGGAAGAAATACGTCTGATGGGAGAGGTGGGTATTTGAATGAACGGAGGAGTTGGTTTATACTTTCTAGAGTGGAGAGGAACGATGGTCCGTCGTGTCGACGGATAGCGCGTTGGAGTAAGCGGAGGTAATCTGGTCGCGCGGCATTATTAAGTGGCGAGACCGAATTTTGGGGTTCAAGTAGGGTATCTGGGGGATTGGAGGGGTTAGACGAAAGAGAGTGGGCCAATGGGGGTGGGGAGGGAGGTGGAGTGTCGTCATAAAGTAATTCGGAGGGCAATGTCCCAAATAACGCTTTCTGCGCAGGGCTAAGATAAACTAGAAGACTGTCAACGAGAAATGCTTGGCTCCCAAAATTGCACATACAATCAATTATAGTATACAAGGATTGTTCCAAGCACATGATGGGGTTATAATGATCCTTGTCCTTAGGTACCAATAACATAAATCTGGGGGACAAGGAAGACATGAGAATAGTGACTGCAGAGAAGCGATGGAAAACACACTTTTCATTAGCATGATTATTAGGATACTCTAAGTCAACAGTTGGGAGGCTCTCGACTTCGAACGACTTGTCTAGCGGGTCGTCGGGATTCCTAAAATCTGTTGTGCAGAATGCATGAGAGTTTGAGCATAACACCTCGTGGAAAAGCTCACAGTTTTTGTATGTCTTTGCGAGCCTCCGCACGACGTCTGCGGCACTGACAAAACCATCGCCCGGAGAGCCGTCTTCAACTGACCACCACTCTCTGACCCTCACTTTAGGAGCGGGAGGGAATACAGACGTGGAGCGAGACCTGTCCGAACGATAGATGGGCTCTTCCAATGCGATGCTTCTCTGTCTGCTGTCCTCTCTTGAGGATGATTCGGAGGAGTATGTGCAGGTGCTCGTGCGTTTCTTGATCTTATGGGGACGGGTCACCCTGGATTGTGCGAGGGCATGACTTGGAGTGCGCTGGCGTTTTGACGAGGAGGACGCAGAGACGGAGGTCGCTCTGGAGGGGGAGGGGGGATAAAGGTCGGAAGTGTCGGTGAGGGGGCTGGAGGCGGGGGAGAGGTCGGAGGCGGGGGAGGAGGTGGGGGGGCAGGGCGTGTCCGGGGGCTGCAGGGTGGCAGTCTGGGCCTCGAGCTCGCGGATTTGCGTCTTCCAGCCCTGCCGCGTCGTGACGCATATCTCTGGTGCGGTCATTATTGTTGCGGTCGGGGAAATCTCCTTGTGGCAGTGTCGCACTCACACAGCACGTGACTCGAAAATGGAAATGACATCACTTTTATCACGTGACTCATATGATCACGCTTGCCAAGTGCACTGGCCATGTCTGACGAAAAGAACAGACACCCAGAGAAAGGTCAGCCCCATCTCCCGACGCAGAGCGACCAAGCCTGACTGAGAACACCCGACTCAGCTGACAAGAAGGAAAAGCGACGGAACCCTTCCAAACACGAGAAGCCTACTCCGACTTTGGCGGGCAAGGAGTCAGACGAGGATAGAAAAAGGTCCAGGAAGACCTCGTCGAAAATGGCAGCAACAGGAAAATCAGTACCGAGGGATTTAGGCGAGTTGTGTCATGCCACCCCTTTCTCGTTCTGTAACCCTTGCAATCAGACGCATCACTACCAGACATCGTTGTGGGGACCAAAAAGGACCGCAAGCGCAAGCACCATGTTGAAAGCGACGTGACCGATACCAACATACATGATTCAGGTCCACCTAGAAAAAAGAAGAAAAAAGAGAGGCGAGACAGACCAGCCGAATCCGTGTCTCATGCTCAACCATCTCCATCTGCCCCTTTATCGGAATGTATTCCCAGTGCCATTCCATCGATCCAGATACCCACTGTGGCTACCGATCCCACTGATACGTCTGCATTCCTCACCATGCATTCCATCACTATTCGCACACCTCCCAATCTCCCGCCCGTCATCCCTGTCATCTCCTTCGACCAGCTTCGAGTCCCGGAAAGTCTTAAAGTAGCCTTTAAAGACTTCAAAGAGCCAACCCCAATCCAGGCTTGTACATGGCCCCCAGCTTTACAAGGATACGATGTAGTGGGTATCGCCGAGACAGGAAGGTATGTCCCTCATAGCGGGGCTTGGCCGCAATATTGCGCCACTATCATCAGAGGTTGACTGTTGCCGATCAGTGGAAAGACCCTGGCATTCGGCATACCCGCTCTAGCTCGGCTCATTTCTGCACCCTCGCCTAACACCGAAAAGTCCAAAAAGTCGAAGTCGAAATCGAAATCGAAAGACACGGATTCCGTCTCCGTTCTCGTGGTAGCTCCGACCCGTGAGCTTGCTCTTCAGACCCACGAAACTTTGTCTACTCTTGGTGCTCCCTTCAATATTGTTAGTGTTGCCGTCTTTGGAGGGGTCGACAAGGAACCTCAAATCAAGGCTCTCCGAAACGAGGGTAAGAATGGGAAAGCAACGAGGATCGTGGTCGGAACACCGGGGCGGATCTTGGATCTGGTCAACGAAGGCGCATGCGATCTGTCGAGGTGCGTTTGCATTTCAGGGTGCTCCCCAGCTACTCTCTACTGGCCAATCAGGGTCAGCTACCTCGTTCTGGACGAGGCCGATAGAATGCTGGATAAAGGATTCGAAAACGATATCAGAAAAATCATCTCATATACGGTACAAGGAACTGAACGCCAGACAATGATGTGTACGTTCCAGACAACTATCCTTCCCAGCTGCCCCTGCACAATTTCCACAGTCAGTGCAACATGGCCGGAAGCGGTGCGGAGGCTCGCGGGCACGTTCCAGCGGGATCCGGTACGCATCACAGTGGGCGGCGACGACCTGACAGCGAACAGTCGTGTGGAGCAAATCGTGGAAGTATTCGACGATCCTCGGGAAAAAGAGTACGCGTTTCGCGCCGCCACAATTGCGTTCCTTGTCTCTCTGAAGGATGCTCACTGCCCCTGTAGTTCTCGCCTAACGAAAACGCTGAAAGCTCTGTCTCACAAGAAGTCGTCTACAAAAGGATTTCCCGAGTCTCTCATTCTCGTGTTTGCGCTCTATAAAAAGGAAGCATCGCGGGTTGAATCAACGCTATGCCAACATGGATACTCTGTGGGTGCACTCCACGGAGACATGTCCCAATCCGCACGTATGGAAGCCCTGGAGAAGTTCAAAAGCGGCGAAACGGGATTGTTGGTGGCCACAGATGTGGCAGCGAGGGGATTGGATATTCCCAATGTCGCAGTCGTTATTAATTATACCTTCCCGCTGACCATCGAGGATTATATCCACCGCATTGGAAGAACTGGTAAGCCACCGTTTTGTGACCGGGGACGAGCTATTCCGTCTGAAATTCGCATAGGTCGAGGTGGACGTAGCGGAAAATCGATCACATTCTTCACAGGAGAGAAACACGAACGGGCGCTCGCTGGCGAGCTCGCCCGTGTGCTCCGAGACTCTCATTTTGATGAGATGGCGGACAGATTGCGGCAGTTCCCGATGACAATCAAGAAGAAGACACATGGCTCATACGGGGCGTTCTTTAGGGATGATATCACGGGCACAGCGACAAAGATAGTGTTCGACTAAGATGGGCGTGGGTGCCGGTCCAGATTTGGCGTTCGAGGCTGGGCGACTTGGTTCGGTAACCTTGCGCTGTATTTGATGGGGGAACAGGTGTTGAGCGTATGGTCGAGATTGATGTCTGCAGTCCGCATGTCGCCCGTTCGCGCAACGGGAGATGAGCCCGGCGCTCCCAGCGGGGCCTGGGGCCAAGCTCGGCTCGTTGCGAACACGGTGCGGGCGAGGACGGACCTGCCAAGCTCGTGCAGCGACTGACGGCGAGCGGAGAGCTGTTGTTGGACGCACAGCACAGGCGAGTGCTACGTACACGCGCGGTTTGACAAGTGACGCGCGCTGCTACAAACACCCGCTGGCAACCCTCCAAGCCAGCAGCCGCACACTCCAAGACGATCCAGTGCACCGTGACGACGCCTCGCCGCAACCGCGCAGCTTCGTCGCTCTCCCTTAGCACCCATCTCTACCCTGCCCACCAGCGACCATGATGGGCCTTTTCGGCCAGGCTGGCTCCCATATTCGTAGGGCACGAGGCTTGTCCGTGGAAGATAGGGCACCCGAGGATACAGAACCGGATGATACATCAATCCTGTGCGCCCGTCTGCCCTTCCTCTTTGCCCTTCCGTCTTTGTCAGATCGTTCTACCCCTCCTCGTTTATATTCCCTACTCCTCCTCGCTCATGGGCTACACAGACGCTGACTGTGAAAACAGAGATGAGAACGAGGGTTCTATCATTTCCTCCCTGATATCCCAACTTAGGTCTGTCGCGCCTCGTCTTCGCTTCCCCCTACCCTTGCTGAATGCCGGTCCCCCATTTCCAGAGTAGGCATGGACCTCTCCAAGGTGACATTCCCAACGTTTGTTCTCGAGCCTCGCAGCATGCTGGAACGTATCACGGACTTCATGTCGCATCCGGACATCATATTTGGGTAAGGGCGTTTCGTTGTCTCCTCATGCCATCGCCGTAGTGCCCTAAGACCCATTCGTTTCTCCCTTTGCGCGTCCTCGTCGGGTTCCTCCCCGCCCCTTGCGTCCCACCGCCCACGACCCCTCTGGTTCTTCCCTGCCGTCGTCTGGTGGCCAAATGAAGGGCGGAGAATGACCCCGCGCCAGAAGAGCGGTTCATTCGCGTGCTACAATATTATCTGGCGGGATGGCACATTAAACCCAAGGGTGTCAAGAAACCGTGGGTGCCCGTCGTGCCTCACCAGAGTTAACCAGGGCTGAAACGTTAGGCACAGGTACAACCCCGTACTTGGGGAGTTTTTCCGCTGCCGTTATGATTATCCAAATGGCACACGGGGGTTCTACGTCGCGGAGCAAGGCAAGCCCTGCTTCTCATGACTGATCGCCACTGACTAACCCTCTTGTGTGCGTCACTTGCAGTGTCCCACCACCCGCCCATCTCCGCCTTTTTCTACATATCTCCTGAGAACCGTCTCAGCATTGTCGGTGAACTGAGACCCAAGTCCAAGTTTCTGGGAAACAGTGTCTTGACGACCATGGAGGGTGAGAACCGGATAACGCTCCTGGGTAAGCCCGATGACGGAGGCAAGTTTCATCTTATTCTGCACGTGACGCTCCCCTCATCGGCACTCAAGAGTACGTCCTCACGATGCCAAACATGTACACGCGCGGTATTCTGTTTGGGAAGATGGTCCTCGAGCTCGGTGATACTTGCACTGTCAAGAATGAACGGCATGGACTGTTTTGCGATCTCGAATTCAAAACCAAGGTAATTGGATCCGTCATCTGTGTTGTGCATCTCCCTTGATCTAGTTGCCCGTATTCACCAGGGTTTCTTCTCTGGCACGTACAACGCGCTCATGGGACGCGTCCGCAAAGCCGGATACGACATTGGTGAAGTCTCTGGAAGGTGGAGTCATGTCATGGAATTCAAGAGCACCCCAGTTCGTACGCCCCCTGGCTCACGCTTTTGCCAATGGCACTGACATGTTCAACCCTGCTTGGTTGCGCTCATCTTCATCATTCTTTCCCCCTTTTTCTTTTCTTTTACCTTTGCGTGTGCGTGAATAAAAACAGTACGGGTCCAAACGCGTCCTATTCGACGTTGCCAAAGACGGGCAGAACATTGCTCCCAAGTATGTCGCACCAGAGGACGAGCAGGAACCCTACGAATCTAGACGGTGCGTTCACACGTGCAGACTCCCCCGTCTGCCTCGAGGATGGTGTTGACATGTCCCGCCGTTCTCCCCCGCTAGATTGTGGCACAAGCTCACGCAGGCGATCGAAGCCAGAGACATGGAGGCAGCCACTCGCGCCAAGACGTCCGTCGAAGACGCCCAACGGGATCTTCGCCGCCGACGTGATGAAAAGGGCGAGGTCTTCGTGCCTAGATACTTTGAGCTCCGAGGGGGGAGGTGGTACCCAAAGTTGAGGTACGCTCTCCCGACGTTCTTCTTCCCCCTCCCCGTCACCCTCCGTTTTCTGGTCGCGTTTTGGCCGTCTGCTTACGGGCACGTTTCGACCCTAGCATTCCACAGGACGCTTCAGACTTGGCGATACAAACCGTAGAATCTTGGATATGGCCTAGCGCATAACCTCGTTTCTTTTTTTTTGGTTGTTGGTTTGCACGACTCGTCATGTGGCTGCTCTGCTTCATATCCGTTTGTTTTAGAACACCCTTCTGCTTCAATTAACCCCACCACGCACGTCACACAACTAATGCATCCATTGGATTTGTACCTTGTAGCGAACAGTTGAAGGGTATATAAAGTGGTCATGATTCCAGCGGGTCAATGCAAACAAGGGGATGTAAGATATTGGAAGCGGACGAGGTGGTAGGATGCCAACAACAACCGGTATGCATATTTTGCGAGAAGAACGAAGTTCAAAAAAAAAACCAAAGCAAGAAACGGAGACAAATTAGGTCAGGGATATGTATCCAACGTCAGATTTCCCGGAAGATCGAAGGAGGCGCATTAAGGGTATGTTATACAAGCGTCTCTTACCGAGAGCTCTCTACGACCACCACCCTTCCTCATCTATTGTTGGTGTGAGGGAGACGGTGCTGGGTGTGGGCGAGGCAACGGATCGCGCCCTATATCCGGATGCTACAGATTGCGGTCTGTACGACGGAGTCGGAACGGCTCTTCTCGCCGCGCGTGGCGCCGCAGATCCCGTATGAGAATACCGTTGTTTCGGAGCGTGCATGGAATCGTAGACGGAGGGCTGCGGAGGCGTGTCGCTACGTGCGGCGGAAATCCCGTTGACACGTCCGACAGGTGTGCGTGATCGATCGCCAGTAAATACGGTGCTTGCGCGGGAGTCTGGGCGCGGCGGAGAAGTGCCCTTGGTAGGTGCAGTCTTACCATATGTCGACAGGCCGGACACACTAGGAATAGTCTGGGTCCTTGCTTTGCTAAGCTCTGCTTCTAGGCGGGCTACTTGGGCTTCTAAGCTGGAAACCTGGTCACGGTGTTTATTTTCACGATCCTGGGCGAGTACATTGCATCAGCAAACGAGAATCCTCGGATTCATATATCGAGGCCAAAACGTACCTTGACCAGGCGATCTTCAGCCTCTTTTTCTTCAAGTTGCAGTCTGGCAAGGGAATAATCGGCGTCCAACTGTGCGTGCGCCTGCTCCACTTCGTCCAGCTTATTCCTCGTTATTTCCAAATCACTTTCATACTCCCTCGCGCGCCTCTCCCACTCACTCGCCCGTTGCTGCGCTTGTATAAGATTTTGCTTCGCAGCAGTGGCAGTACGTTCGCTGTTAGCAGCACGAAGTTCGTGTTCGCGTACGCGTTTCTGAAGAACTGAATGTTCAGACTCGAGTTGGCGGTGTTGCTCGCGTGTACGTCTGAGATCTCTAAGCTCGTCTTCGTCAACTTGTGACCGGAAGCTCGTCAGGACCTCGATTTGTTCAGTGACACGGCGGAGATCATCCCAATGGCTTTGTTGGGCAACGAGATTTTCGTGTTCTTGTTGAAGAAGCCGCAGTGATTGAACAGTAAGTTCCTTCTCCTTCTCGGCCATCTTGACTTGGATTTGAAGTTCACCCAGCTACGATGATCAACTCAACTCGTTGAACGGAAAGAAAATCAAGCAGGTGCGTACCTGCACTTTGAGTGACACGTGTTCGGAGGTAACGTCCTTGTTGCCTCTCTCAAGCTCAGCGATACGTTCTTGGTTTACCTGAGCAGCGACGTCTGACGCCTTCAGTCTTGCCAGGCTCTGCGAAAGCGCGACCTCGAGCTCTGAATTGCGCAACTCCACCGCGGAAACTTCAGAGGCATGGGTACTAGTTGTAGCTTGCAGCTCGTCTACCCGCTCGCGCAACCTGTCGCGGTCGTTCTCGACGTCCCTGAGTCGCTCAACCAAATTATCCTTTTCAACACGAACTTGGCCATGTGCTCCACGTGCTTTCGCAAGCTGTACTTGGAGATCGCTGTTTGCTGTCTTCAGTTTACGAATCTCCTCTGCGTCGTACCTAACGGCATCACGTGAGACTGCGAATTCAGCATGCGCATTTTGCAACACGGTTGCGGCGGCAGTGAGCGACTCGGGAAGGGCATCGAGGCGATCGATGAGGACCTGGTGGAAAGACTTTTGGAGAGCGGTGTCACCGTCTTTTTGCGCGAGCATCGTATTCTGTCCATTTGCGACAACTTCAACAGTGGTCTGGAGTAGGCGAAGAGTAGAAAGGGCCGCCTCGCTCGTCTCGGAAGTTGTTGATTGCAGTGGCTCGGCTGAAGTCGCTAGAGTACTTTCAACAGCATGTCTGAGATCCTCAAACTGAGATGGAAGGTTGGATACGAGAGTAGTCAGGTCAGCATGCTTGGAGATGAGATCATCGTTCTTGGCCGACAGTGAAGCCTGAGACTCCACCAGAGTATCTAGTCTGGGCACGACGTCATTGATAGGCTGTAAACCTTCGAGTACGCCCTCTGTGACCCTACTCGAGACCGAATCCACGTTAAATGCCTTGTCGCGATTGGCAAGACGAGCGTCGAGACGCTCAACAACGAGATCGGCAACCTGTTCCTTGATCTCGTGTGCATCGATCGGTGCGATGACTCGGCGGACTTCAGAAGTGATCTGGCCAATGATCACATTCGTGTCTAGCGAGGACAGTGAGGGTAGCAAGGGAGTTAGACTCTCCACAATAAGGCCTGCTGTCTCGCGCTTATCTGCAGTGAGATCGATGAGCTGCTCAATATTCGGCTTGACCGCCTGACTGAGTTTGGCAGTAAGCGAGTCATAATCGACCGTCTCTGGGCGCAAGGCCTTGAGGTGGGGGCCGAGAGCAGTTAAAATCTCCTCGATGAACCTGTCCTTTTCATACTGAACCGCAAACGGTCGGGTGTCAACCTTGTTCGAAAGTTGGCCAAGCGAATTGAGAATAACTTGCAAACTACGCTTGTTAATCTCATCGATGACCGGAACAAGATCTTCGTTTTTCGACGGTGCAGAAGGCCGAGCTTGCTCGATGCGAGAGACAGCCTCACGGAGTTCCGTTTGCAAGACCAAAAGGTTCTCAGTGTGACCTCTCTGTACGACATCGCGGATAAGCTCGAGGTCAAGTTCGCCACGGGCATCCATCTGACTATCATCTAGTCCCCTAGCTGCCGACTCTTGAAGTTGCGTCCGGAAGAGGGCGACGACTTCTGCAATCGCATCCTCGGTAGCAGGACTAATGGATGCCGGGGCTGTGTCACGGGACTTGATGATCTCTGCGCGGATGATCTGCAACTTTTCGTCCAACAACGCTTCCAACTTGTCCTCGAGTGCTTGCGCTTCGAGACGTTTCGTGAGATTAATGGCGGGAATCGAAACGTTAGAGATTGACGAATTCTGTGCACTATGCATGGCAGGCAACGATGAACGGCGTTTAATTGCGGGAGTGAAGACATCTGGAGAGTCGACTCCCTCAGGCTTGAGACCAGGATCTGTGACAAAACGCGACCGGGATCTGTTTGCAGACATGGAAATAGCTGGGACAGCGAAGTCGTCGAGAGAAGGACGTTGCGAATGGTCAAAAATTTCGCGGGAGCCGAGACGCGAGCGAACGGTTCGTCGTGTTTTTTCGTCCCCGACAAGGGCTTTGAATACGCCAGCGGGAACAGTGTTGGACGTAGGATTCTTAAAGTCCAGGGGAATGGGCGCCCGTTTCTGCTTCGGGGCTGCGGCCAACGAGAAACCTTCGCTGGTCTTTGGCTCTTCAACTTCCATCCCTTCCGGCTCTTCAGTGTGGCGCATTGAATCACTAGGGAACCCAGAAAGGGTGAGGGGTTGCAATGGACCCCCACTCGCATGTAAATCTTGCGATTCTGATACACGCGGTGAGCTGGGCGCAGTGCGGCGAATGCTGTGGGGCGTTTCATCCACTTGTGGGAACCGGAACGATGCCATATTTTCCTTGCCGCTGTCCTCCCCGCCATCGTCTGTAGCGGTGGTATGCGAGCCACGTCGCTGTCTCTTTTCTCTGCCTTGCTGAGCACGCACTGGTGAAGGCTCGACGGGCGGAGAGGGAAGGGGAAGCGAAGTAGGCGAAGCAGGAAAAGAGAGTTGCGGCCCGCCTGGAGGGGGACGAAAGGTGAATCCAGCTGGTTTGAACTCCTGTGCAGCCGCGTTGAGCGGTTTGCCAAACGAAGGCAAGCGGGCGTGACCCGCTGGGGGCGCTGGTGGCGCACCCCCATCCAAAGATCCCCACGGACTCGATCCCTTGTTGCTACCGAACACGAAGGGCTTTGCATGCGGATTGAGCGCGGCGGAAGGTGGTACAAGAGGTGTAACATGCTGTTCGACCCGTGCTTGATCAGAGCCAGACCGCGAGTGTATCGTATTGTGGCCATGCACGCTGAATTGCGCAGAAGGGTCCCTGGAATGTGGGAGAGGCGGAAGGGGTCGACGTCCTGGGGTCGAAGTTGACGATGGCCCAAGAGTGAAGTCCATGGGATCCACACCCAGAAATGCTGCTCTCTGCTCCGCGTGCATCCCGTCTTCGCTCGGATTCGAGACCAGGTCGTAGCCACGACGAACTCGCAGACCAAAGAAATTATTCGGAGGAGCAGGGAAATTGGGTAGTCGTCTCGGCGTCTCCAGCTCCTGGTTTTTTTGGCGAAGTAGACGACGTTGCATCCGTTCCTGACGGGCCCGCTCCTCATCAGAAGGGTTAGACCATTCGCCAAGGCTCTCCTAGAAAAGGACAGTATGTACACGATACGCGCACTGGAAGTGAGGCATCCTTACCTCATCTGAATCCAAGCGCAGGTCTTCAGATCCAGTCCACTCACCAACAGCCTCCTGATCCAGATCGTCGATAGTCGGATTGCCTACAGGGCTTCTGATGGGCACCATGTCAACTTGCTCAGGCACAGCCACATCATGAATGCCGCCAACAGAGTGCAGCGAAAGCGCGTGGGATAACCTTGAAACATGCCTCGAGTGCCCGCCACTCTGAACGACGGGGGTTCGCCCGTCAGGCTCGGTGGTTGGTTGGCTCGGAGCACGAACTAGACCAAGGCCACTTTCGTTGTCTGGAGACTGTTGTTCTACGTCGGGATTAGGGAGTGGCTCCTCCTGCGGCTCCTCCTCTTCTGGTATGTCAAGACCGAATCCACGGGCAAAGTCTGGGCGGCTGCTTCCACGGCTGATGCTGAGAGGAGCAAGAGATGATATTGACACGGGCAAGCGTCCCTGTGGTGCGTGAATGCCACCAATAGGCGACAATATAGAACGATCAACATCCTGCTCTATAGTGTCCGAACCCAGAACGGCACTCGGGCCAAAGGGATTGAAGGCCGCAGAAGGATTGAAGTACGGCGGATGGACCGGGGCAAGAGAAAGGCTGTGGCCATGCCTGTTTTGAAGTCTGGGTGGTATCTGTGACCCGGGAGAGGACGCGGGGTCGAACTGGGGGGAACCCGCCAACGAGTTTGCAGCGGAGGCGTTCTGGGACTGCTGCAGCTTGTTCAATTTGAAATAGAGTAGTGATGGATCCGCCGGTGAGGATATCTGCGAAAGGTTGAGCGCGCCAATCTCCATGCTAATTCAACGAGGCACTGACCGAAGCAGCACGCGCATGTGGGCCATGGACGGAGACAGAACCGCCTGTACCTCGTTCCACGCCCAGTCTCTCCAGCTTTTCTTCAATGACTCGCTTTCTCATCGCGTCCCAAGCGACCTGGCAAGAAGACTGGTCAGCAAAGATGCGCGTAGCGCGTAACACGGATGCATGCCTTTCCAGGTAAAAACACGTCGACCGTGTCAGGAATGTGGTGTCGCCAGCTGTCTAGAGGGTATAGGTCCGCCGTCGAGATCTCTGGGGGTATCACCACGGGCTCCTCATGGCTCGTCGTAGGCATGGGCGTGCGCGCCCACGGAGGTCGGCTAGGCGGCAGGTCGTCTGTGCCAGGTATCGTCTCGACTGGCAAATTGATGAGGATTTTTTTCCCCTTTTGCGCAGGCAGTGGTGGAATGGGGGGGAGCGGACTGTGCTTGCGACCTGGACCACCGAGCGGTGCCTTCGGGGGGCCACCGATGCTGATGCTCGGTGCACGTCTGTTCCTTGGGATGAACGGCTGACCGAAAGGTGGTGCAACCATTGGAAAAGCTTGACCGAGCGGCGTTATGGGAACGGCGGTCGGTGGTGGGAAGCCAGGAAAGTGCGCAATGCTCGAATGGCCTTTGTGGTGCTGGTAAGTCGGACGGCCAGGCGCATTTGGGGGCTGTGGGGGGAAGAAAGGCTGCATGGGCGTCTGGAGCGGAGGAGGAGCGACATGGAACGGCTGGGGGTGGTACGCGGGGGGGAAGACGGGTTGGTGCATGCCGAGCAGCGGAGGGATGTTGAGGCGGGGGAGCGGTTGCGCGGCCATGGCCAACGTCGCGCTGTACCAGCCCTTTGAAGAGGACAAGAGCAGAGAATCGAAACTCGGGCTCGCTTGTGGTGGATTCACGTGCTCTCCGTATCGATCCCATAATAACTTACGCGACCCCTCGTGACCAGCACTACTCCTACTCGCCGTACATATCGTCGTCGCTGTCCGACTCGATCTCGACATACTTCTTCGTCTGGCCCCTCGCTGCACGCGCAGGCGCTGCCGGTCGCGCCTCCACGACCTCACTCAGCATCTCCTCGTCCCCATCGCTCTCTTGCTTCTTCTTCGACGCGGGCTTCTTCGCAGCCGCAGGTTTGCTCCCCGAGGCCTTCCGTGCAGTCGCCTTTGCCGCTTGTGATGGCCCAGCCTTGCCGAAGAAATCAACCACTGTCGCCTGTGTCGTTTTTGTCTTTTTCGCCGCAGGCCGGACGTATGCCTCCTCCTCGCTCTCATCGCCATCCGCGGAGCTTGCGATCCTGTGCATCAGCCACGATCCCTCTGCCAAAAATAACGGACGTACGACTTGCGCTTCTGTACATCGCCCGCTTTCGCCTTGTCTTTACCTTTTGCTTGTACGACCGGCGAATCAACCATTTTGACGTCCGAGTCCGAGTCCACCTTTACGGGTTTCTTCCCTGCTGCCTTCTTCACAGGCACATTCGACACCTCACTTTCTGATTCTGATTTCACCCTGGTCGGTGCCTTCTTGGCCGGCGCTTTCTTGGGAGCTGGAGCGGGTTTCTCGTTATCGCTCTCCTTCTTGGACGGTCCCGCAGCGGCAGGCCTCGGCTTCGGCTCTGCCTTCTTCTTAGCCGCGGCCTTGGTAGGCTTGAAATCGTCCTCCGAGTCGTCCTCCCCAAAGGCCTTATGTCCCGTTAGCGACTTCCGATGTTTAAGCGTCGCTTGCTTCTTCTTGATCTTCTTTCCGTTGGCATCAACCAAAGTCTTGTTGTCAAACTCTTGGCACGATTTCTGCAGTAGACGTGTCACTGCGTTGGGAAAACAACAGTCCGATTCACACTCACATCCCATTCTCTCAGAAAGCTGTCCAAGTCGTCATTCCAGAGTGAGATGGGAGTGCGCTCCAACAGCGCGAGAAGTTCCTTTTCCTTGTCCGCGGCTTGTTGCAACAATTTCTCGATCTGGTGTCACCTGGATCAAATCGCTGAACCTGAGAACGGTGCTCTTCTAAACATACCTTTTCCTTTGTCAAACTCCAAATGGCCATTCCCAAAAGGTAGTCATAATCTGTCGAACCAGGAACATTGTCCCCCGCTTCCTCATCCTCGTCAGGGTTGACAACGTCCTCTGTCTCCCCAGCAGCCTTCGCCTTTGATACCTTGGGGAACGGGCGGAATTTGAGCCTGCGCAAGTCGGACATGATATCCGCCTTCTTGCGGTTGGAAACGGCGAGCTCCTTTTCAATAATCATCTTCACAAAACGTGCCTGATTAGATAGCTTCTCGAACTGCAGTTGGAGCTCATTGGCCATGTAATCCTGCGGTGTTCGTCAGCCTCGCAAAAAAATATTCGGCCGTGCCCCTCCTCGCCTTTCGCTTTTGGTAGTACGCCAAACGTCGTGGATAAAATTCTTCAACGATCTCCTCTGGCGAGGAATATTTCTGGATCTTTCCCTCGAGGTTGAAACAGATCATGTTGCTCGTGTTAATTTTGCTTGTCAACTTGAAGAACTCGACCAAGCCTTGCTCCTCCGCCTTTTCAAGATCTTTTGCAGCCATCGTGACGACAAAGTGGACGTTGACGTTGTCGTGGTGCTCTTTGTAGTCCTGTTCATCGTTGTCTCTCAATGAATCGCAGGGCGATGCGAGGAGACGGATACAATACCTTGATGACGCCGTCCCCTTTCTCTCCGATCATGGCTTCCAATTCAGCCTTGTACGTCTGTGTCCACTTGTGAATAGGCAACTCGGTTATTTCAACGGTCGTATCATTGATCTTGTTCACAGCACCGATGACGTCGTACTTGTGCTCGCCAACTTTTCTGATGGTCCCTTTGAAACCTCGCCACCAAGGGAGCATAGGAGTCATCTCTTCGCCAGCCATAAGCCGCCGCAGATTGGCGACAACCTCTTCCGGATTGTAGCAAGGCATATTGGTACTCCAACCTGTTCCCCGGTATTCAGCGATCACATCCCCGACGTTCACCAAAGAAAGCGGCGCTCGCCTGTTCCTATTCCCTCTGCGCCGTTGATGAGCACCATCGGAATGACAGGCATGTAATACTCTGGTTCTATCCAGTCGTTGTCTTCTTTGAGATAGGTCAACAACGGTTCGTCGGCAGGGTTAAACATCGTCCGTGTCAAGGGTGCCAGCTCAGTGAAGATGTACCTGGCCGACGCATGGTCTTTACCACCCATATCACGCGTCCCGAATTGACCGTTCGGTAACAGGAGGTTCAAGTTATTCGAGCCAACGTAGTCCTGAGCGAGATTGACGATAGTCATGGTCAACGAGGCTTCACCATGGTGGTACGCTGCAACCTCGGAAATGTAACCGACGAGTTGAGCGACTTTGATCTCTTTCTTGAGCTTGCGTTTGAAACAACCCCAGATGACCTTTCGTTGACCCGGTTTGAGACCATCTGCCACTGACGGTATAGACCGGACATTGTCCGCCATCGAGAACAAGATCAGCTCTTTGTTGATGAAATCTGAAAATGGTATCTCGTCGATGTCGTGGTTAAGGTATGTCCCAGGCTGAAAGCGACTCAGGCAATGTCGGCCGTTGGGGATACTTGGCTTACCTTGAACTGACGGAGCCACTCTTTCCGCTCGTCGGCTTTTTTCTTGCTGAATGCAAGGTCGATAAGCTCCTTATCTCCATCCTGGGTAGCGGAGAAAGGAATCATGTGCTTCTGCATGTTACTGAAGTAATAACGCGCATCAGCATCGCTGCTTGTGCCGAGACCCTGTCATATTCTCCAGTAAACGGGACGCCGACGAGAACCACAGACTGTCAACAGACCTTGAAGTACTTTGAGTCCCACTTGTGCACATCTGGCGTTTCCTCCAGCCATCGTTCATACTCAGGAATAGTGAAAAAATCAATGCGTTGTTTTCCCTTGGTCACCCGCACGATAGGTGTTACGAACTCGACAAGGAAATCGGGGATTTTGAGTAACGAAGGGTAGAAATGGTCCAAGAAATTGATAATTAGGCCCTTGATGTGGGACCCGTCATGATCCTATATTCGATGACTTCGAGGTTGGCCCAAGGCTGCTCAAGAGAACTGGACCCTGACCTGATCAGTCATAATCATCAGCCGGCCATATCGCAGACTGCCGACATTCGAATATTCCTTGTTATGCTGAAGGCCCATGATTTTCTTGATGTTCTGGACTTCCTCGTTCTTCATGATTTGTTCATGTTTCGCTTCTCGTACATTCAGCAACTTTCCGCGCAAGGGAAAGACCCCAAAGTTATCGCGCCCGACGACACCGAGACCGGCAACCGCGAGAGCCTTGGCAGAGTCTCCTTCTGTCAAGATGAGGGTACACTGGTGAGCGCTCCTTGTTCCGGCATTATTGGCGTCAGCTAGCTTGGTCATACCAGTGAGACTACCACAAGGGTTAGGGCAGACGTAATGCACGGACTGTGACTACTTGCCGGTTGCGCTTTGTCCCATCAGTCTTCTTGATTTGTTGGTCAGCCTTGAACTTTGCCCAATTCAGCACATTGTCGATGATGGAGGATTTCAAAACTAGCGAGCACTGTCAGTATTGAGGTCACTGAGCGCGCTTAGACCAACCTTTCTTCATAAAATCTTCAGACAGAGTCGGCTTCGTACCGAATTTGGACGAGGTCAGCGTCAGGGTCTCTTTCGTCTGACTGTCAAAGGTCGGATTCTCGATGAGGGCATTGACGAAGATCCACATGTGGTTTTTAATCTGTGCAGGTTTGACCTTGGCTGCCTTGTTCTTCTTCTCGATGGCGGCAATGAGATTTTTGGCGATTTGGTCGGCCACAAGCATGACATGGGTACCGCCTTTTGTCGTCGCAATCGAGTTCGCGAACGAAACCTGTTGGAACGTCCCCTCTGAGACAGCAAAAGCAACCTCCCAGCGTGGTCCAATTTGCTCATAGATCAAGGTCGGTTTTGCCTGGGCAGCACCTCCAGAAGTTGCGGCTGCCTCGGCGGCAGCAGATTCGAGGTACATTTCCACGTACTGCTTGAAGTTCTTGATCTTCAGACGTTCGTCGTTGAGATAAACCTTGACATCCCTGATAGTGCCGGCCATATCATACACGCGCCTCCTGAGGAGAGATAACGTGTCCTCATCAATACGCTCCATTCCAAAGCGTTTCAGATCTGGCCGGAAGGTAACCCTAGTATACTCCTCCCCTCTGCCGTTCTTCGTTATCTTGGCAGCCCCGCATTTACTCATGTTATTGGTCCATGTCTGCTTGTACTTTTGACCCGAGTTCTTGTCTGCGGTGTCAATAGTGAATTCGTGCGAGTAGATGTTGGCGAGTTTGGCGCCGTAGCCATTACGACCACCTGTCAGCTTCTTTTCGTCATCATCATAGTTGGAAGACGACAACAGATGACCGAAGATGAGCTCGGGAATATAAATCTTCTCCTTGCTGTGCATCTCTATGGGTATACCACGACCATTGTTGTGGACGGATATCGTCCCTTCGTTGACGTCGATGTTAACTTTGAGCGTGTCCATGTTGGGATCGTTGATCTTGAAAGGGATTCAGCGATGTGAAAAATGGCATGGTGCAGCATACTCACCTTGTTGTCTGCTGCGTTCACCAGAATTTCGTCCACAATCTTGAAAAAGCCTGGGACGTACTTGACTTCACGATGTACCACGCGGTGGCTGTCAGAATCATATGTCCACATCGACTGGGTGATGGTCTCCACGCTCCCGATGTATGAATCAGGCCGCTTCAGGATGTGTTCGAGTTGAGTTAACTAGGAGTTCGGGAACAGGGTAAGCAAACATCGCGCAGGAGCCGGATAATGCGCACCTTGGTGTACGTTTCTGATGCAGTCTTCTTCTTTCCGTTCGTTGTGGGAGCTACGGCTCGTGCGGAGTTGTCGTCGTCAGAGTCACCGCTACCCTCGCCGACGTCTGAGACGCTCTCGTTGGCGTTGTCATCCCGGGCAGCGAGGGCCTTCTTCTTCGGAGCCGCCTTTGATTTTGGAGCAGACTTGGTCGCCTTTGGTGCCGGCTTTGAAGCACTTTTCTTGGCGGGAACTTTGGTCTAGCCCAGACGAGTGGCAGGGTGAGCACGCGACAAGGTCGCGAAAAATGGCACAAGAGGGCTCACGATCTTCTTTTCCGGGGGTGAATAGTCGTCGCTCTCAGTGCCAGAGATATCATCGAGATCGAAGTTCTCGACTTCCGACGAGCTCATCGTGGAGTCGCGTTGACGCTGCTGTCTGTGTGGTAAGGGACGCGGTTCACCGCGTTCGCATCTGGACACGTGACCCTGTAGATGGCTACATCACATGATAGCAGCTTTGCTCACTGCGCCGCGCGATGCGGGTGTACTAGTATTGCACATTCTGGGTACTACAAACGACACAAGCATGTGCCTTAGTCGTCAAACACTCCCGGATTCCACCTCTCTTACACCAGAGCCTCTGGGCTCGCGTCTCCTCCATTTGAACACAAGTTTACCTATATAACTGACCGACGGGAGGACGCCCGAGAACGACATGCTGATCAGCGCAAGACTCGCGCCAAGTCCGGGAGACTTGGACAACGCGACGAACCCTGCAACACGGACGATAACACAACCAATATCGAGCACCGCGAAGAGCATGGCAAACGTCCCATACCCCATGCTCTCAACTCGCTCCTGAGTCTCGTTAGCAATCAAACTATCCCAATGCACACTTGCATACCTTGAGCTCCGCAGCACGGAGACGACCGTAATGGACGTGCGTGCTCTCTGCCATGACCAAAAAGGACAGTGCGCACAGCATGAAAAAGGAACCGCTGTCGCTGAGGTGAATGCTACAACACGTTGGTCTGGATGATCGTGGACAGGCGATCGACACCTACGTGAAGCAGCTCCGAAACTGTACCACGGATCCAGCAATGGTAAAACATGAAGGATGTGGTAACTCACCAGTTCGATCGACCAATCTGTTCGGTCGTTCAGAGCTAGCTTGACATCCTCAAAGTCACGGGATGAGCGCATCAAATCGTAGAGGGTATGAGCACGTATTTGTTGGGAGACTGTGTTGGATATCTGTGAGGCGAGTGCTTGCATGTTGAGGACTCGGAAAGGGTGGTATGGGGACATGACGGAGTAGCATTTATTTAAGTGGCTGGCTTAAGTATCGAAAACTGAGCCATGTTCGATTTTTGTCCGTGCGACGAAAGTGTACAGCGTGACGCCCAGTGCAAACGAAAACGACGTACGTTAATGAAAGACGAGGACGGGGGCAAGCGATGGCTGGC
This sequence comes from Boletellus aff. lepidospora, assembly GCA_038094175.1. Classification (NCBI taxonomy): domain Eukaryota; kingdom Fungi; phylum Basidiomycota; class Agaricomycetes; order Boletales; family Boletaceae; genus Boletellus; species Boletellus aff. lepidospora. The sequence continues at coordinate 44,581 of JBBPTT010000019.1, forward strand.
TGAGTTTAGCAATCTAGGATGATGATGTCCGGGACTAACGCCGGATTTAGAAATTTCTCGTGGATGTGCAGGTCGACCAGATATGCCATCGACGTACTACGTACAGCGCTGGCACGGTGTCAAGGCGCACTTTCCAAGAAGCGTGCACAGTGACGGGATGAGGAGGATGTCCGATTGACCTGAGGAAGATGTCCGATTGACCTGAGGAGGATGTCCGATTGACCTGAGGAGGATGTCCGATTGACCTGATATGACAAAATGGCATAAGGCGCGGGCCGCGCGGCATTGTATACCTGTGCACCCTCGTCAAACCGTCGTCCCTAGTGCGGGGGCTGATACTGTGGGAAGCTCACCGATGGAAAGGTGACCAGGTCTCGGATCTCGGGTACATCCATATATAGCGCTCGAGTGCCAGATTCCATTGTCAGACTTGCCGGTTATGGAAAGAAGAGGATGAGGTGGTGGGTGCATGTATCCGGGGAAACAGGGCTCACGCAGGCATGTCGCAAGCACGCAGAAAAATAGCGAAGGCAGGGCAGGCTGAGTCAGCAGGCGGCAGAGACTGCGCATCTGCAGATGCACCATTAGGGTCCACATGAGTGTGACCATTCAGAGATTCACAGCAGGGCAGTGTCAGAGTCAGGCCGCCAGTCCCCTTCTGGCCTCGTGAGCGCGTAATATCTCGCGCCCGCCCACATCCTGATCAATCTGTCCATCATTACTCTTCATACTGCCCCTCACCCCGGGTTAGCTAGGGTCCAAGGTGGTACCGACCAGGTCGGGAACCATCGTCCACTGTACGCCTGAACACTGACCATCAATTAATTTACTAATTACATCTTGATGCCATCTGTTTCAAAGAAGGTCCGATGAAAGACGGTCGAATGCATGGGCGTGTTCAACGTGGTCAAGGACCACTTGTCTCGCACAACCCTCCAGCTCTGCTCGCCGATCGCGATGACTTTCCTGCCCAGCCTCTCGGTTGTTAACGTGGGACGAGGCTGGGTAGGCCACCCTTGTCCTGATCAATTTGACAAGGTCAACCAGAACTCAGACGCACGAGAACCCACTCGTCCGAGGCGCGTGGATACGGTCAGCTCATTGCAAAATCAGGGGAGACTGATTGACGATGCCCGTGTTGTAGTCGAGACCAGTCCCATCAAACAGTCCGGGTACGTCACTGGCGCCGACTTTCATGCTCACCTTGTCTGCAGCATCCATCTGGACGATATAAAGTGTGCAGGGCGGCGAGCCCTCTGAGCTCCCTTGCAACCGATGACATTGATGACGAGCGGCAGGTTGCAAAGGCGGTGTGGGTAGTACAGTATCCCGGATGAGCTGGTGGGGCTATCGGAGGCTAATTTCCCTGTTACAGCTTTTATGTGTCGGTCGATTCGGGGCGATTGAGAGACAGCGTCAACAAATCCCTACCCGTCGATGAGTTATTTTGCGTTGTCATATCGATCCGATGATGGGGCTAGAGGAAGGGGATGGTCAACTCCAAGCATTGCTTGCATGCGCCGGGACTGTTGGTCTCCACCGCAGGCTGGCAGCGTCAAGGACGGCCACATATCAGAAAATTTATTTCTGTACGTATTTATAAGTGATGGAATAATGGACGAACAAATGACCATTTCATTCCCGCACTACTAGTGTGGAGAAGCGAGGAGCGAGTTTGTCCGCTCCGGCCCTTCATAAATAGTGCGATATCTTGTCTAGATATCGTTGTCCCTTTCCTTCTCGCCGCCTCGGTCATGCTCGTCCCGTTCGTCGCGCCTTCTCTACCCCAGGTTCCTTTCTGTTTCGGCCCAGTCGCTCTCCCCATTTCGGGTGATGCCTTCATGGATCTATTCGGGAATAGATCGCTCAGAGTGGAAGCCAAATGTCAATGGCTTCGATGCTAACCTTTTCCTCATCCAGCGCCATGTCCTCATCACCCTGTGTTGGGTGCGTCTCTCATCTCTCCGAGCTTGACAGGAACAAGGTCGCGGAGAGCACCCGTGTTGTTGGTAGTTTCGACCTCGACGTACGAAACGTCGGCGACGACAACCAGCACAAGACAGACCTGGGCGACTGAATCGGCTTTGCACAATAGTTTATGGTTGAGGTTGATCATCCACTCCTCCAACGTCGTCATCACCAAGGATGTTCGTGCGAGTTCCCGAGGTCACCTGAACCGCCACGCTTCCGTGGATGGCTGCTCGCGAGTTTTGTCAGGTGACCATCTCAGGACAACAGTGACACGCAGGGTGTCTTCGTCTCATAACATAAAACAACTCACCCACACAGAGCAGAATTTGATGAGCGCTGTTGGAGTACACGGCCCCGCCGACCGCACTTCAAGTTGTTGCACCTCTATGGAGTTCGCACGGAACCGGTGTGATGAGGAGAGAGAGGACGGCGATTGTACGTAGCTACATGCGACGGTAATGGTATGGTGCTGGAGTGCCGCTACATTATCGCCATAGAGTCCGACTGCTGTGGGTGGGTGGCAGCACGCAGCGCTGTCCAGCTCCATGGAATGCCGGAGCTGCTGGTGAGGGCCTGAGCTGTGTAGGTGAGTGGGAAAAACCGACCCACGCAGCTAGAGCCCCGGGCTCCTACAGGACCCGGAGAAAGCGACTGATAAGGAAGCAACCAATCAGAGAGCGGACAAAAAAAAAAAGGTGTGAGCTACGCTGGCGCGGGCGAGCACCGTGGGCGGAAGTGGTGAGCAAAATAGGAAACTGCATTGCCACTTCTGCCATTCCGATACTCTGCCACTGCCGCTGCCGCACTTTGGAGTTCGCACGGAGCAGGTGCGATGAGAAAGAGGAAGAGGACGGTGATTGTAGTACGCCAGTCATCAGCAAATGTGAACACTACTTGTTCACGCTCATCCACTCGACAGAGGCTGGCTCAAGCATAGAAGCGTATCAGTGTGCTTCAAGTGGTTCTAACTACGACTCGATCATCATCCCCGCTCAGTTCCTTCCAAAGAAACCCAGTTCGTGGCTGCTCGACGGTTTTCGACCGACCCAGCGCCAACGGTTCTAGGCATGTTTCAGCCTCGTTCTCAGCTGACTGCCAGTGGCAGTCTCCCACCGCATCGCTAAGCTGCCCAGTCAACACGATTCCGGGTGACTCTGCTCGCGTTTTCTGTCCGTTCTAGTACGTCCGTTCCAGGTGCCCGGGGCAATGGTATGGTCGTTGATCATGTTTGGGATACTTCACGTTCTACGGCCAAGGGCAGCCCACAAACAAGTCAGGTAGGAAGCCCACGACGGTCAGTATGGAGAAGGAAACCAGCTTAACGCTGGTAGCGGTTCACTTTCTTACGCGCCCCGACGGTTGCACCGGTCTGCACGGCAGGAGGAACACCGCGCATTCGAGGTCGAGTAAGCCAAGACGAGACTCGGTTTTCGTACGCGCTTCGACGGATTGACCAACTTTCAAGCACAGGTCAAGCAACGGGAATCATGATACGACGAGCAAAGGCGATCTCGCACCCTCTGGCCTGTATCATGTGCTACGCGTGGCACTCAACCGGTCGGTTCCGCGGGCTTCGCTCAACTTGCTAGGCTTCCATTCAGAAGAGTACCGCCTCGCCGTACGGGCTTATTCCGTAGAGATTAGTCGCTCCGTCGGAGGGACAGCTGTCACGTCCGTCTCGCCGAGTTTCGACTGCACCACTCGAATAGACGAAGTGGACTTCAAGGAAGCTGCCCGCGTATCATGTACCACGTCAATATCCATGACTTGACCCTTGGCGGCGCTTGTTGTTTTGGGTTGTTCTCGGCAGGCCCGCTGTCATCGATCACAAGCCGATCGCACATCTCTTGACAATCGAGCTCCGACCTGTCAAAAGGTGGGAAAGCCAACCCATCCTGCGTCCAAACAGGATCTAAAGCGACTCAAACCGAAATCCGGGTCCTTTCGTTCCAAAAGATCGCCCACACGTGACTTTCAGTATATACTAGCTTTTTGTAGGATACATGTACACAGGACCTCCAGGCTCACCAGCGTACACGCGTCGGCGTTTGCAAAGGACTCAAAAGCAAGAACGTGTCCGAGGACGTTGCCATTCAAGGCCGCATTTTGATATTGCTCACGATCAAGCTCTGTTTTGAAAAAAAAAAAAGGTCGCCGTGGCACCCACTCCAGGAATAAAATGCAAACCGACGCTCACCTTGTAAGCCTGGACGTCACCCTTGAACTTGGTCACCGTCTCGTCCGCACACACCCAGAGCTAGTTTGTCGTCCCGGTCAGCATGTTTGCGTTCGTACGCGCTCACGAGGGGGGAATACGAGAGATCTCACCTCTTTCGCCACGTTGGTAATGAACCGTTCGTCGTGCGAGATGATGACCACACCGCCACTCCAAGCACTCAGCGCAGCCATCAGTGCATCGAGACCCTACCGTGGGTCCGTCAGCGTCCCTGTGCGCTGGAAGAGAGACGGACCTCGATATCGAGATGATTCGTAGGTTCGTCGAGCAGGAGAATATGTGGGTTCATCAATGACAGCGCAGCAAATGCCACGCGCGATTTCTGACCCCCAGATAGCGTACCGATCAGCTGCAAACTGGGCGTGCAAGTTCCAATAGCGTAAATGAGAGAGAGGGAGAGCGCCTACCCTGTCATGCCGCTAACTTGGAAATTGCCCAGATGGCTTCTGTATTCCTGCTCCGTTTTCCCTGGGAATTTAGAAGCCAAGAATTGAACAGGCGACATTGTTGGGTTGAGCGTGTCGACGTGGTGTTGAGCAAAGTAGCCTCTACGGCAAACACTTAGTTCCTGACCTGCGGGATGATATGGATACTTGCATTCGTAGGCGGCCGTTCCTGTTCAAGTCCCCGTTCAGAGGTCGTAGTTCGCCAGTCAGTAGCTTGATGCTAACATGATCGTCAGCACGCTCAGAGGTGAAACTGGATTTTGGGCACGGACAGGGTCGACTTTCCTGCTCCATTCGGACCCACCACGGCGATTCGGGAATCTAGTCCAACGTCGATATCGACATTCTTGAGGAGAATTTGATCTTGGCTATATCCAAAGTTGACGTTGGATAACTGCAACAAGGGCGGTGGTAGCTTCTCTGCGTCCGGAAACCTGTGACACGTTCGTCAAAACGCGACAACGTACGTGGGCAAAGAAGACACGGACTTGAACGTTTCCTTTTCGTCTTCTTCCGGTGGCTGAAGATCCGGCAGCTAGGACAACAATCGTCGTACGTCCAGTTGTCGCAACCAGAACCCGAGCAACCGACCTTTTCCAAGATCTTGATTCTCGCCTGCGCCTGCGCAGCTGAGAGTCACCATCGCATCAAACCAAACACTCTCAAAACGTGGTCATGGAGACCTACCGCGATTAGCGTTGTATCGCCACCTGTCGATGAATGCCTGCAAGTGCTTGCGGTACTCCATCTGTGTTTCATACTCTTTCCGCATGTTTCGATCGCGTTCCGACTTGGTAGAGTAAAACTGGATAAAGTTTCTGGGTGGGGCAGACAAGTCAGTGGTGCACAATGCCGTTCTCGAGATACCATCACGTACCCCTTGTAATAATCTAAACGGCCAGAGTGTTGGTGGATAATGTCGGTCGCGACAGCGTCCCTCCGACCGGCATCAACTTGAAATCCAAAACAAGCATATAGGTGACACCAAACTCACAAGAATGCACGATCGTGTGATACGACGAGCAGTGTGCCCTGCCAAGTTTGGAGATAGTCTTCCAGCCATGCCAACGCGTTCAAGTCGATATGGTTGGAAGGCTCGTCGAGCAACAACAGCGCTGGCTGCCAGCCGGTGAGTTGACCGCAGGTACGAACGATAACCCATACCTTGACAAAGAGTGCTCGGGCAAGCGCGAGACGCATGCTGAGCAAGATGAGTGGCATGGCATTCTTCCCAAAAGCGCGACAATGACACGCACCGCCAACCTCCTGAAAACGATTTGGTCGGTTTCGCCTGATCAGCTTCGGAGAAGCCGAGACCTATCAGAAGCGTGGTGGCATCAGTCTGTCCACTGTCGGCCACCTCGACTGACCAGCCAAAAGTGCCGCAGCCCGAGAAGGCCCGCTCTCGGCATCCATGTCACTCAGCCGGGCGTGTACTTCGGTCAGCCTCGAAGAGGCCTCTTCTCTCGCATCTTCGAACCGTTTGTCGTCTCCTTCTTTCTCGAGCTCAGCCAGCTTGGCGTTGAGAAGTGCTTCCTCTTTCAGTAGGCGGTCTCTCCAAACATCAGCCTTGAGGACGGAGTCGAGAGCGGTGGTATCATCGCCGATAATCTGGATGTGACCATGTCATAAGCGAATGACGGCACGATGCCAGACGTACTTCTTGTTCTACGAACAGAATCGTGATGTGCGCTGGTATCGGCAGCTCACGCAGGGCGATATGCCGAAGTAAGGTTGACTTTCCGACACCTGGTTGACCGGAATCAGAAAGACACCGAGACTCGCACTCAAAGATACTCGCCGTTTCGGCCGATGAGGCCATAGCGGCGACCGTACGCGAGCGTCAGGCTTGCACCCGACCTGGGACAACAAATCAGACCGCGACATGTTCTGCAAGTCGGAGCACAAGTACAGGATTCGATTGGACCCAAAGTTGACGTCGATGGACGGAAGGTGGATATCCTTGCTCTTGTTTTGGGCAGTGGCGGCAGCTTCGATGGGATTGATCTAATGTGTGTGGGTGTCGTGTCCACACTGACAGAAACACGCGGCATGGTCCCACCTTCATAAACATTTCCTCATAATTTTGCTTGACGGATGGCGAACGTGAGAGAGATTCCTATTGTCCGTTGGAATAGAGCAGAGCGCACCTGCTTGCGGTGTTGATCGAGCAACTTGGACCCTTCGTACAGATCCCTGCGCGCACGTTTCTCGATCTTTGCCTATCCCAAGGAAAGAACGATGGCCGGTTTACGCGACCGGACTCTCGAAATGCGGACGACCCATACCTTGAGCTTGGCCTCTTGCTTTTCGAGTTTCTTGACGTCGACGCGGGATGCCCTGTGCACAACACACCAACACGTTCATATCGCCCATGTCACGCTGATCCTCGCGCGCGCACACACACAAGCACGCCCGCAACGACAACGACAACGACGGCGACGGCACTCACTTTCCCTTGTTGATGCTCTCGAGGTCGACACCTTCGCCGAGACCGATCGTGGTTGATATCGCGCCGACCTTGCTCAGATCGACGACCTTGTCGAGCTTCATCAGCTTTGGACGGGTGCTGTTTTGAGCGCGGGTGGCCAGCTGTTCGGAGAGGAGGTCGCGGAGCCGGGCCATCAGCTTCTGTACGTCGTCTGGACGGTCTCGTCCGAGGGAGGCAAGGAGGTCGTTGGCGACCTGGAGGACGTCCTCGTCTTCGCCGGCATCGTCGACGAGATATCCAGAGATGTACTGGACGACCAGTTCTTCGGTTCCGGGGAATATGGATCGTATTTCTTCCGCTATTTCCAGCGATGTCATGGAGGGTGACTGGACAAGGCGTCGTGGATCACCCAGAGGTCGGACGACCCCCAATCACTCCCAATCACGAGGTATGACGACCCAAGGTATATATGGTAGACGGAAGACGAGATATACACGCGCATTGTACAAGCCCACTAAGATACGGTCACAACACTAGTTAGCAGTCATAGCAAGAGCATACGGTAGAGCATGAGAGGACATGTAGGGTATAGAACGAAGACCGCGTTGGGGGGTATGACTGTGGATAACGCAGTATACAACAAAAGCCAATAAGTTTAGGCAGACAAGCAAGAAACGGGACTAAAACGTGGACAAGCGACAGGGCGTCCGACAGACGCTCGCCGGGGGATGCCGGTCCTGCCGGAATCGATACTGGAAAGCTGTGGATAATGTGAGTACGGGGGATTGGATGGAGGGCGGCCATGGGACTGACCTCCGTCTCTCACGATTGGGTTCGCGCGTCGTCGACGCTCTTCAGCGTCCTCGCGCTCCATTTCGAGCTCGTACGGGGCCTTGCGACCGGGTATGCGGAGGCCAATCCGAGGGGGGGAGTTCTTTGGCTCCCAACGGCCTCCGCCGGTGGCTTTGCAGATGATGCTCGAGCGGCGTAGAGGGTAGGCGTCGAGCTCGCCAAGGGAAGGCTGGGGCTGAGGGTCCAGATCTGACGGGACGGTGATTGCGGCCGAGGGAAAAGCAAACTGCCTTGTGCTAAGTTGGGAAGAGCTGCGCTCGACGCGGATGCCCCTCGCCGCGAGGGTTGATTGCTCGATCGGAGAAGCGCATATAGAGGAGGTCGGTGATGGGGAGGCGGTAGAAGACGGAGACATGGTCAGCATGGGGGTGGACGGTCTTGTGTCAGGGGTGCGTGGCGCGCCATAAATCTGGTCCCAGCACCCGTCACAGACCCTTTCGAGGCTGACGGGAGACGCAGGCGTGTCGTAAGCGGAGATGGGGATGTGGCGGGGAGGGTGGAGGAAATCGAGGTGGGAGACATCCAAGAGGTGGGTGAGCTTGGAGGTACAGCGGTGGCAAAACACGCCACCACACTTTCTGCAATGCTGCATGCGGATGTGAGTTGCGGCGCACAAGGGGAGCGAGGGACGGGGGACGAACATGACGGCGCTCCAGAACGGAAAACTGGACGCGACAGTAAAAGTTGTCACAGATGGATGCCAGCGCGTCGGGCTGGGGGCAGTGAGTGGCGGCGCGTGCAGGGTGTGATGGGCGCGCTCACCTTCCAGAGGTTCTTGGGGAGAAGGACGGCGAGGTGCTCGTTGGCGCGCGGGGCGGTGGGGGGGGAGAGGCGGGAGCAGTGTGCGCGGGCAGACGGGGCACGGGGGCATGAGATGGCATGAGCGAGGGAGGCGTGTGCTTTCGTGGCCAGGTCGGCGAGGGAGATCGGAGACATCTGTGAAGAGCTGGCCGGGTGGTCGGGCGAGGCTGGCTGTTGTTATATCGCCACCCGCGCGTCGCATGGGAAAATGAGTTTATCCCACACGCCGCACTCTTACGTACACGCCATCCGACCGCACCTTCGCAGCGATACGGCCTGGCAGGACGTCCCGTCCTCGGCGTCGCCGTGCACGCCGTGCAGCTTCCGCTTCTCTCGCGCTTCACGTCCCCCCACCAGCGACGCACGCACCCCGCCCCCTCCTCCTCCCCCGCCCTCGTCCCCGGTCGCATCGCGGGCAGCTCTCTCTCCGCGGAGCGCGCACGACAAATTTCTGATCCGTCGACAAATTTATTGCACCCGCCCCGCCGTCCCTGAATGCGTCCCTCGTGAATCCCGAACTCAAATCACCTGCGACAAACTGCCGTTTCAGCAGCGCCCGAGAACGCCCCATACTGTAACGTCCGCGTCATCGCGTTCGGTGCGACCCGACGTGCACTCGAACCCATGCTCGCTGGCAACTGACGACTTGAGCGCCCGTTATCGCCAACGCAACCAGCTTACGCACTTCTCGTCACCCATGTCAACGCTCCCCTCACCACCGCACCCCGTGCGAATCTTCGTCCCGAACCCCCGTAGCACGACGCGCGTTGGCGGATCGACAGGCGTCAAAAAAGAAAAAAAAAAAAAAAAAAAGTGTGTACACCCCTGCACGCTACTAACGAATTACATACTATAGCACCGTAGTTTATCACTGATCATCGGAGGCAGTGCGAATGAGCGTGCTATCGGTCGAATCGCGGTGTGATCGAACCCACTCATGTCGTCCATCAAGAATCACCCGTTCGTCTCGACCTCTTCGCCCCCAGCGGCGACTCCATCACCTGCGTCCGCTTCGCTCCTCCCTCGACAGGCGTAACGTCATCGGATCCCGTGACCCTCGTCGCCCGAGACAACCCTGACGCCACCGAGGATTCTTCGCAGGCTTCGCCGACCCGGCCGTGGCATTGACCAAACCGCACAGATGCCGTCATCCCATCCTCGCCCGGACGCTTGGGTGTCTGAAACAGCTCGTGTCCACTCCCTCTGGCCCCCTGCAACGAACTAAATCCCCACCTGCCCTCCTTGGGCGTCGTAAAAGGCAATCCAAACATGATCCCCCTCGAAGGCGTCGACGTGGGGTCAAACAGAGATTCGTCGCTAGTCGGCAGCAACGCCTCCAGCGAACGGCCCGGGGCCATGCCGTATACCCGCGCCGCGTCCCCGAGCGCCGAGGATGTACTACTGAACTGCGGAGTACGTGGGTCCCCACGGGACGATGAAGATGGCGGTTCATCCCACGATGGTCCCGGAGCAGCGCGTGGTCCATGTTGCATTCGGGGAGGCGTCGTCGGCATCCTCACTGATCTCGTCCAGGGCGTCGCTGGCGATGGATTGAGGCCCGCATTGAAAAAGGGCGCGTCGTACCCGTCGTCATGCTTCCCGTCGTCCGTCGGCACAAAGGTCGGTTCTGGTAACGGCGCAGCGACTAGCGGCGGCGTCCTCACCTCGACGCAGTTGGCACAAAACCAAGGATCCTCCTCCCTCCCCAGCTCCAACGTATTCTGGATCCCAATGCACTCCAGATGGTACCATGTCCGACAGGCGTCACACTGCACAAGTGGACGGCCGTCGTCTCGCTCTCGGCAAATGCACAACAGTTCACTATCATCGCCGCCACCACCACGATCGGTTTTTCGATGGCGAAGAAGGCGTCGCTGGACGGCCCGTATAGACCTCTTGGATAGCAAGGCAATTTTGGCATCCGCCAGGTCACTTGAAACGACAGGAGCTGCCGAGCCACGTGGACGATCCTTGGAATGGGAAAGGAGCGGAATCGTCTTGCCTCCACCTGATCGAGGGCTTCGCGAAAGCGCCTCAGGACTACGTCCATCTGATGACGAACGCCCCTCTTCCATGTCGTCGTCAGACTCCCGATCGAGGAAATTTTCAATGTATCGCAGCCGTTCTTCCCGCTCCGTGCTCGAAAGCCCGTCCGGTGCCATTAAACGAGACCGCCATGGGAACTCTGCGTCCGGCCAGTTCGGGCTATCATCCGCGCGGGCCTCCGGAACCACGACACCCTCCCTGTCTGCTTCACATTTCACGTCCACCGACATCTTCTTTCGTCTGCGCGACCGCTTTGCCTTTGGAGGGGGCTTGGGCGGTATCTGCGACTCCAAAGGTCCGACCTTCATGAGCACCCTGCCGCAGCCTTCGATCTCCACAGGAAATAACCGATTGGGGGGGAACACCCGGGGCGGATTAAGAAACGCAGCCAACCTGGTTTTCTTCCGCTTCTCTTCTTCGATCAACACCAACTCTGAACCAAGGCTGCCTTCTCCTATCGTGTCACTGAGTTGATTCGACCCTTGGTCGTTCCCATCGATTTTACACAAAGATCCATCAGATCGCTGTATATGGTCAAGAGCAGAACCGTGTCAGTCAGGAGATCCAGCACGACCTCATGCCACCAAGTTTCTAGCAGGACGGGGGGGAAGCGAGATTAACTCACGTAACGACCATACCCTCCAGCCATCAAGCTCTCTTCAAAGCTCTCCTCTGATGTCTCCTGGAAGAGAGCTATACGTTTCCCCTTGATAGGACTATCGATAACACCCAGATTTCTCGATGACCATAAGAAGGCTCCGTCTTTACCCTCCGTATCGGAAGCGAACGATGCCCCGCCGACGGTGGCGCTACTTGAAGAAGCCATCTGTCTCATCCGTTTAAAGCAGTCGGGCCGGCGCGAATTGGTTGCTTGCGCAGTCTCACGATCGTTTTCCGTCAGTTGAGTATGGAAATGGACAGCATCAACCCCGGGCTCGTCTTTTATTCTTGGAGGGATTGGGTTAGTTGTCGAGTTATCTGGATGGGAGCACGTGGGCGACCTTGTAGCTGATCCCCGCTGTAAAGGTGTGGCAGGACGGGATTGCAGCGCAGGGGTCGCGGGACGCGTTGACGGTTGTCGTGAAAGTGTACGTGGCGGAGCAGACGCTCTGCGGAATATTATAAACATGCTCACGATGAAGGTTTAATATGTTCACTTACTGAACTCTCGCGTCGTCCCTTTTGCGCTGGGTCGGAGAGCCGCTGCTGTAACTCGAGTGAGCTGTATGAAAACTAGCTTGCGAAATCCAGCTCACTCATCGTAGCTATCAGCACCCCCTTGCTGACACAGCAGATGTAGTGTGTCACTGCGAGACTGAGCTGCAATTGGGCTATGTATGTGTGAGAGCTACACCGCGATCCGCTTGACCTCACGTACCTAGGGTCGGGCGTTGGAATCGAATGTGACCGAAACGGTGCAGGAGAAGAATACCTACGACCGTGCATGTGAGACAGGTATGCAGTATGGCCACTCTAGCAAGCATACACATGGGACGAGAACTCCGTCGGTAGCGCATCCGACGTGTCATCCGGCTGTAGTCTACCGTTTGCAGTTATAGACGACCGGGAGCCCCAAAGAAGTTTGCTGACTCACTTTTGCAAGGAAGTAGGGGTTCTCGTAAGAAGATAAGACGCCATATTTCCAGGGCTGGGGTGTCCTCGTGTTAACCGTGCACCAGGGAGGATAACCAATAGGAAGATAAGAACCCGAGCCGTTGGAAATCGGGGATAACATGCACTAAACTGATGAAGCGCATACCTGTGTGGTGTGGGAAGGTGACCTGGCTTTTGAAATGCTCCTGGTGTGGGGGCTGCAACGGAAGGCGTCTCACTACCAAAATCCAACAAGTTCACAGTTCATGCTGCAGAGGGAAGAGAAGGCTGACGTACCTCGTGAGACGACCAGATGGATGTATGCTGTTCTCACCTCCGGGGGCTAGTGCGCGCATGTCCGAATAAGATGGCCATCCGGAAAGGTCTGTAAGTAGACCTCTAGATTTGGACTTTGTCGGAGTGATGACCGGCGAAGGAGACAGAGCCGGAGGTGTTCCGCGTTCGCTATGTGAGCTATGGGGGTCCGGATGCATACCCGAGTCCATGAACTTTATGGGAACTGGACACGAAGCCTCTGAATGGGTTTGTGGCTCGCAGCGGACTGATTGCGATGAGCGGCGCGCCCGGGGACGATGGAAGTGGAGGAAAAAGATCGAGACCGACTGGCCTGCTACGAGAACGAGGCGCCTAGGCTGCGATGAGCTGACATAATACCTATATGATGCTAATTGGCCGCACTCAAAATCAGACAAGTCATCATCGAAGCCATCTTCACCGTCGCCGGTTGCTATGGGAGATTCGCAGAGAAGGGTGGGCGCTATCGAATTCTATAGCGGAATAGGTTTGTTTAGAAGTCGAGTCTTCTCGGCTGCTTCACCCTCCCTCTCCAGGCGGACTTCATCTCGCGCTCCGTCGCAGTGGCGTTCCGGGAGCGACTGTCGTCGCCGCCTACGATTGGGACCAGGCCGCGTGTCGGGTGTACGCCGCAAACTTTGGCGCAGACATTGTTCGCAAGGTCTGCTCGGGCTTGAGTCAACCTCTAGCGGTCGCTTGACGTCGAACATAGACCGATATTGCAAGGCTCACCGCTGCCGACCTTTCCGGATCGCATGCAGATCTGTGGCTTCTGTCCCCGTCATGCCAGCCATACACCGTGCTCAATCCGTTAGCCAAAGGGGCAGCCGATCCACGCGCCCAGTCTTTCTTACACCTCATAGATGAGGTCCTGCCAGAGCTATCGGCACACAACAAGCACCCACGATATTTACTCGTGGAAAATGTGGCAGGATTTCAAGTGCGTGAATGCGCAAAAGCCTAGCCTGGTTCTGTCTGAATCCAGTAGCAAAGGCCTCGACGACACGAAGCCATCTCGTTTCTACTCTGCAAAGGCTTGGATATACCACAGCAGAGTTCGCGTTAAACCCGCTGCAATTCGGCATTCCAAATTCGCGGCTACGCTACTACCTCCTTGCGAAACTTTCCCCACTTAAATTTGTTGGTCTCGATTCGGTCAAGTCAGATCATTTACTTGATTATATCCCTCCACACCATGACCCACCGAGCGTGCCCCCGCAAGAGTTGCACACAACTCCGTCAGATCTGAGGCAGTATATAGACTGGACAATGGACAAGGAGACACTTGCCCAGTTTAGGATTCCAGACCGTGCGCTGGCAAAGTGGGGCCGCCTATTCGACATCGTGCTGCCGACAAGCACTAGAACGTGCTGTTTTACTAGAGGTATGCGCACTGTCACTGGCCCTCGTAAACTTGAAACGTACCCTCCACGAATGTATTAGGGTACACCCAACACGTGGAGCGCGCTGGATCCATTCTCCAGATGAATGAAAACCTTGATGTGGGTCCCTCGTCAAACTAATCCAGTGTCAGATCTCGCTTATGTATCGGTGCGTCCCAGACAACACAAACGTTTGACTCGTTTCTCTGCCGAAGCAAGAGTGGGGACGAGAATGCCGTGCGAATATTAGATTCCCTCGAACTCCGATATTTCACACCAGTGGAGCTCCTCCGAATCTTCCACTTTACAAACACGAACTCTCCTGCTGTCTTTCTGTGGCCGCCAGGTGTGTCAACAAAGTCCATATATCGCCTGATTGGGAACAGTGTGAACGTGGAGGTAGGTTGCAACACACAGGAATAAGACATACTTAACTATCACGTCAGGTTGTGCGCATGCTGATTGTATATCTATTTGCCGGAGCGACTTGATTTGAGTTCGTGTTCGCCGGGGACACAGCCAACGGACCCAATCTAGGAGCAAAGAGAATAATTGGTCCTGCCTGTCATATCCATTGCAAGGTTTATAATTCAAACCTGTGTTCACAAGCATAGCCCTCCGTCCGTGCCAAGGAATCCAGCGTTCTATAAATGCGACCTATTTGTGACCATGTATGCCCGTTGATGTGGCCACACCACTGGTTACCATGCCTCCCTCCACCAAGGTTAGGCGGGCGTTCATCGTTGGCTGCGGGTCTACAGCATTCATAAAGGTACTTTTCTCACTTTCGTAGCGATTAGCGAAGAAGTTCATCACTACGAGCTCTGTAGCCCAGAGGTGAGAGAACGACTGAAGACGTGAGTTTTCCTTGTTATGTTTACTTTTTTTTTCGCGTGCTTTGGATTCGACATGTCTTCCCATCAGATGAGCTTGGAAGCGGCGACAAAGGCACTGCTAGACGCAGGTAAGGCACGCCATACCTCCCCACGGTAGACCCGTTGAACAACGACTTGGAGGTATCACATATGACGACATAGAAGCCGCCTTCGTTGGGTACTGTTATGGTGATTCGACGAGTGGTCAAGCAAGTGTTCCATCTCTATCCTCCGGCCCCTGGCGACTGATGGGCGCCGGTTTCTGGGCGTAGAGTGCCATTTACGGCCTTGGCATGACCGGCATCCCAATAACAAATGTGAACAATAACTGTGCCACAGGGAGCACCGCTCTCGTTCATGCATCGAATGCTATCAAGTACTCTCTTGCAGACTGCACTCTTGCGCTCGGGTTTGACCGTATGGCTTCGGGTGCCTTTGTCAACCAGTTTACGGACCGTCTTGGGCCAACCACCCTGCTCGGCATTAGGACCGTTGAGTTGGAGGACACACTCGGCGAAAACTTTGGGCCTATTACCGCAAGAATGTTTGGGAACGCTGGTAAGGAGTATTGTGCCAGGTATGGGGCCCACGTTGGACACTTTGCAAAAATTGGTGCGCTCCAAGGTCATGTACTTTTGGTGTTGTCATATAAGCGGCCTCTTGGTGTGACAGCTGCTAAAAATCATAAGCATGCGGTCAACAATCCATATGCTCAGTTCCGGGACGGGTGGACAGAAGAACAGGTGCTGAATTCACCGAAGGTCACGGACCAGCTCACCAGGTTGATGTGTACTCCTACGTCTGTGAGACATCCAATCCTGGTTTGCGTATGTTGACATGACACATTTTCCGAGTGTCCAGGATGGTGCAACTTGTTGCATAGTTGCTTCCGAGGATTTCGTACACTCTCACAAGCTCGAGAACCAAGCTATCGAGATCGTTGCACAGGCACTCGAGACAGACGGTCCGGCCACTTATGACGTAGATAGCGCAATGGAAGTAGTCGGGTATGGAATGACGAAACGGTGTGCAGACAAAGTCTTTGCCCAAGCTGGGTTCGCACCAGGACAAGGGCGAGACGAGGTTGGCGTAATTGAACTGCATGACTGCTTTGCTCCGAACGAGGTGGGTGTGGTATGTTTCCCGTCACTGTTTGAGAATGACAGTGGTCACATTGATCAGCTTATCTCATATCCAGCCTTGGGGCTTTGCGCTCCGGAAGCGGCTCACAAACTTGTGGACGATGGCAACAACACTGTAAGCCCAGCGTTCGTTCTCTTATCTTGGAATAGTGTTCAATTCTACGCTGGGCGCAGTATGGTGGTAAATACGTCGTCAACCCGAGTGGTGGTCTTGAGGCAAGGGGCCACCCCATTGGTGCAACAGGAGTAGGAATGCACTTCTCCATCACGAGTAAGTGTTATAGGCCCCTCTCCATATTCCAGCTCTAAACTCGATCACGGCTCTAGTGCAACTACGGGGGTGTACGTTTCCCTCCTTCGTGCTCGAGCCGTTTTGCTCATCGGACATTGCAAAGGGGCTGGGAAGTCCCAAGCGCCCCATTTGTTCGATATCCAGGACAAGCGCGGAAAATATGGCCTGGTTCATAACCTCGGGTTAGGTGGGGCGGTAGTCGTCAGTCTACTGCGGCGTCCCGAGTTCTTTGAAGCTGGCGGGGAAGACGGTCGGACGAGGTGCGTTGCTGTTCCTTTGGTTATTCTTGCAAAAACAACATATTTATGGCTGATCGCCGAACGGATGCACAGACTCGGGTACAATCATGGATCAGAGTGCCGGCCGATCACGTCTTTGGAGCTAGACAAGGTCAGGGCAAAAATGTCATCGAAATACATTTCACAGGTGGCCATGGCGAAGTTGTGAAAAGGTTCAAGGGAAAGGACGATACCCGTACTTCGCGTAAATAGTAAAAATCGATAGCGCAGTGACCGCGGGAGGTCATAGGTCATGAGAGGTGGGAACCTCGGCTGAGCTTGGCAATTTGAAACACTAGTGAGAGTAGCGTCACCCGCGGCTGGACTCGTCGCCGTGGGTTTGCCTCCGGCTCTCCCACAACTCCACCCTCGATAAGAATGGTACATGACAAGTTCAGAAGAACTTTTATCATCGGATGCGGATGTACTGCCTTCATCAAGGTATTTGGTTGTCTTTCAGGCTTGCATGTCTCGCCCGCTGACATGGTCGTGCAATCCAAAGCCCAGAGGTCTGAGGACGACGGAAGATGTGAGCCCTACGAGATTCAGTTTTGACTAATTTCATACCTGCTGCCATGTACTGTCAGATGGGCCTAGAAGCTGCGACAAAGGCATTACTTGATGCAGGTTAGGGCTCACCCAGCCATCTTCTCCTAGTTTGAAAACAAGGCATTTGGCAGGCATCACGTATGACGAGGTCGGGACTGCTTTTGTAGGATACTGCTATGGGGATTCGACAAGTGGACAGGTTAGCTGTCCCTCTCACTGATCTCTCTTTGTCGTTACGATGTCTCCAGCGCGCCCTCTATAACCTCGGCATGACTGGGATCCCAATCACAAACGTTAACAATAACTGTTCCACTGGTAGTACAGCCCTCTTCAATGCCAACAATGCTGTCAAGTCCTCGCTGGTCGACTGTGCACTTGCCCTGGGGTTTGAGCGGATGGCACCAGGGAGTTTAAAAACCAACTTTCCTGATCGCACATCTCCAACCATACTGCTCGGGACCAAATCGCAGGAACTAGAGTCAAACTTGAAGGCGGGGAAGAATTTTGGGCCAAGCTCTCCAAGGATATTTGCCAATGCTGGACAAGAATACTGCGAAAAGTATGGTGCTGATATCACTCATTTTGCCGAGATAGGTGTGTTCCAAGTCACTTGAATACTTGCGCTGTACCACCGTTGTTGGTACTATGCATTGGTGGTGTTCCGCTTGCTGAGGAATGATGACATGATAGCCGCGAAGAACCACAAGCATTCGGTCAACAATCCATACTCACAGTTTCGGAGCGGGTGGACCCGAGAACAGGTTTTGAATTCGCCAAAGATCAACAATCAGCTGACCAAATTCATGTGCAGCCCAACATCTGCAAGTTTTTCTATTGTCTTTCCCAGCTAGTGCTAAACGCGTCACGACCCTAGGATGGTGCAGCGTGTTGTATCGTTGTGTCGGAGAATTTTGTGCACGCCCATAAACTCGAGAACCAGGCCATTGAGATTGTTGCGCAAGCGCTCGAGACGGATCACTCGGCTACCTTTGAGTCTAATAGTGCAATGGAAGTGGCAGGGTATGGTATGACGAAACGGTGCGCCGATAAAGTCTTTGCGCAAGCTGGTTTTGCGCCTGGGCAAGGACGGGATGAGGTCGGCGTGGTTGAACTACATGACTGCTTCGCTGCCAATGAGGCATGTCATGTCCACGTTCGTTCCATGTCCGGTATCTAATGCATCACTTGCTAGCTCATCACGTACTCTGCACTTGGACTCTGCGCCGTGGATGCAGCTCACAAGTTGGTAGAGAAAGGCGACAACACTGTAAGGGTCACGAGATGTGTCTTCCGGATAACCTAAACATACCTTTCCGCGGGCAGTACGGTGGAAAATATGTCGTGAATCCCAGTGGTGGGCTCGAGGCCAAGGGGCACCCGCTCGGCGCCACGGGTTTGGGCATGCATTTCTACATTACCAGTGAGTTTTTCTACTCTTGTCGTTGTCAGGTGGCTTAACCTAGTCTCGATAACAGTGCAACTTCGTGATTGTAAGTCGGTGCATCACGACATGTCCACTTAACATCCCTCGTGACCATGTGTGCAGGGGCTGGTCCGATGCAAGCGCCGGGACTTTTCGGCACCGCAGATAGACGTGGCAAATATGGTCTCGTGCACAACCTCGGTCTCGGCGGTGCGGCTGTCGTCAGCCTGCTGCGTAGACCCGAGTTCTTCCAGCCCGGTGGCGTTGATGGACGGACAAGGTGTGCAGTGATCGACTGATCGCGTCCCCATGTTCACTCACCGTGCGACACGCTTGGGATCCGATGCAGAGTGGGATACAACCATGGATGTGAATGCAAGGCTGTCACGCCTGCGGACGTTGACAAGGTCAAGTCGAAGAACTCGTCGCAATACGTGCTCCAAACCGCTAAGCTCTGATGCCCAGTTGCAGAGGTGTTGAGCGGAGTCGCTGCTTCCTCGAGGATTATGGTTGACTTAGATGCGTACACACGGCTGTAGTCCCATATCCCGAAGCGAACCCTTTTAATGGTTCGCAAGATTGATTACGAACACTAGAGCATTAGAGACACCTTGTTCGTGCGACTCAACTGCATGTCCTTGTGGACAATATAACTTCAATGGTCTCATGAAAGAGCAACCCAGCCATGGGCCGGCTTACGAACAGGAACTTCATCTGGCCGACAAAAACTTCCTAGGCAGGTACGCTCTATCGATTAAAAAGTAAACATATCATACACCATAATGATCTAGCTAAAAGTCGCTTTCAACGTCATTGAGAGCATTAGCCGTCGGAGCTTTTCTGTTTATCATCCCAGCTTGAAGGCGAAGACCGCACGGACCATCATTCGAAGGAACGAAACGACGACGTGAGTTGGGATACCATCTTGAAGAGAGGTGTAACAGCACTAATACCGGCAGGCTACACCGCTGGTGTCTGAGCCGGGCTGGTGGGTTATGTCGGACTTCCTTTCAGCGAGCAGCTGAGATTGGCAACCCACGTCCGAACGTGGGAGCCAAGTTTGACCACCATTTCCTCGGGATCCTTTGTGGGACGTATAATACCACGCTGGTCCAGCAGGCACGAGAAGTGATCAGGCGAGCGGAGAGGTGTTTAAGCAAGTGCATAAGTCAATGTTTACGTTGCCGCACTCTGTTGCTGTCGTAGGAAAATTGACATCCCGTTGAGGAAGTACTATCCGATGATCAGAAATTCTAGTGCCAGAGGGGATGAGTCTGCGCAGGTGTGTGATGGAATTCCCGGCCTGTCTCTGACGCGGGGTATGATTCCTTCCCAGAAGAGACGGCAAGAGGAAAAGAGACAGATGAAAGACAGGAAAATTCCATCGTCAAACTGAGGGTGCATGCACACATTGTGAGATACTGTAAAACTGCTCGGGGCCGGATGTTGTTACTTAGATTCCCGAGGTAGAGACTCGGGGAGAGCTCATTTGCATTTGGGTCACCAATCGCCTCAGAAGGGTCCAAGCTAGAAAACGATTTTTTTCACGTTGAGCAGGCGATATGACTAGCAGGATCCATGACTGTTGTTGACAACATGGCAGCGGTGACGGGACGGGCGTTGTAGGCCATTAATCGTCGTCGCCACCAAGTCAGAGTGCGCCCCTGGCCCTCTCCCTATCGGCAGCGAGTCCCTTCTCCTTCGAACACTAGGAAGAAGAATTTGTGCGTTGGGACGTATCTCCTGGAATGCTGGTACTTGTCCACAAAGTGGGGCCCTTTGGGCAGACGGAACGCTCCCTGTTGACACTAACAAAAAGAAGCTAGTTCGGACGAAAAATGATAAGCTTGTATAGGAAATGCAAGAAATCGAGTAGGGCGAGCAGCGCATCACGCCGCCGATGGTACCCCATGAGTGTGTCGAATCGTGATCTTTACGTTCAAAATAGACTTTAAAGACACGGTGATACCCTCGAGTCCAGTGGCAAAAATTCCGGTCACGCCGAACACTTGAAGAACGAGCATTGCATACGGGTAATTGCAGGGTCGACTCGAGCGGAAGTGCATAATGATGGGACACTTTTAAAGACTTGCAGGACCTGCCTCGAATGATTCGTGCATCATGCGGATTTCCAGTCACAGCCTGATGTGGGTGACGTCCAACAAAGATAGAACGTACTAGTATAGCGGAAGCGACCTGCCCTAGGATATCGGATTTGCGCGGTCGGTACATTTGTGTCTGTCGAGAGGAACAAGTTAAAACCATAGGTCAGATCCAGCGCGGTCGTGCCGATCCCCCAACGATTACGTAATAGTTGACTGAAACCAACTCGGTTCAAGCCGCTGTGCGCATGGCAGCAGCGATAAGTTTCTACTGCGGTCGGGATTCTGCTCAACACGTGCAAATGCTTTCTTATCCGAAGCCACCATCGCATTGTGACCCTAACGGGCTTCGTGTCACAACTCTTTATCAGCCCATAAAAGAGAGGGGAATCGCTGAATCCCCCTTTTTTCCGCTCCTCAGTGATGTCCAGCATGGCCGTCCTCGATCAGCAGGCCTTTGCTGCGAGCAGTCTCGCCGACAGCGAGGGTTTCACTGCCGCTTTGAGAACGCTCGAGTCCTGTTTAGCAGGGTCAGACGCCCCTCTGGACCTGATACTTCAGGACTTGTGTTCCGTTCCCAATCTGTTCGAGTTTGTCGTCTCTGGTGCGTTTTTCGTTCCATCATCCAAGTATTTTGCTCGTGTCTCATCTTGGCTAGCCTTGCAAAACGGTCACGAGTTCGTGAACAGAATCCTAGACACCTACCCGATCGACCCAACGCTCGTCGAGCATTCATCCGCAGGAGCCCTCCTGCAAAGGCTTTCCTTTATTGTCTTCGCTTTACCTCCCCATCTCTTTTCCACTGACATTCTGCGCCAGATTGGGGAGCATAAGATCTATGTAGAGAATGCGCTAGTTGTTCTCGCTCAACTATGCTCTACTAACTTTTTGACCGCGATCATCGCTGACGCCGCTCCCACAGGCGCTTTAGAGGGTCCAGAGCATGGCAGTGATGTGCCATCGGGGTTCGTTGGGCGTAACAAGAAACAAAAGAAATCAAGGCAGAAGAGCAAGATCAACAGTCCCACCGCCGACACAACGCATTTCCATAAGTTAGGGCTCATGACCCCTGCGAGCAGCGACGATGCGTCCAAAATGATGTATGAAATCGCCGACCATCTCAAGCTGATCCTGAAAGTGGGTTGATGAGTTGCTTGATTCGCCTTATGCGGGCTAATTAATTCCTAGTTTTATCTCGAACTCCTTCTGGAGCCGTTTCTCGCACAACAGCTGAGGGATGGATATATCTCAACGGGTTGCCACGTGATCACTCGTTCTGTTGTGCGAAAAGAAACAAGGACGGCCCAGATTGTGATACCAAAGAAGTCTGCGTATCCAATGGTTCAGCCGATGAAAGCAGCACTATATTTCGAAAATGCAGATGGTTTCGGGGAATGGCGTGTCATCATCGGCACCGACGCAACGAAGAAATTACGGGAACTGGCGAATGGCGATAGGAAGAAATGCATTATGGTTGTGAAGAAGATAAAGTAGGTCATGTGCATGCCGTCGTTCAAGCAAGGAAGTTAATTGTCGTGATAGGCAGCTTTCGAATGGGCATTTTTCTGATGAAAACCAGAAAAGGCTCAATAGTCCTCCTGGTGTGCCCATCTTCGAAGCCAAGATGCAGCGGGACCTTCGCCTTATCGTAGGTCTCTCTGTATCGAGGGCGTTCGACTGCTCATTCCCAGACAGTATCAGGTCGACGTTGTGCCTGATCATGACGGAGCTGTGGGTTAAACTTTTGCCTATTTTGTGACCACCGTTCAAACGATATATTGGCAGGTCGAGCGGCAAGGTATTTGATTTCGGGAATTTTGTTGTCTTTCAAATATAGATGTGCTTTTCAGTGATCAAAATATACGGTATATACACTCATACGCAACTCGATCGCATCTGGGATGCCATGGGACAGCATCTTTCTGGAAAGGGCAAGGAATACTGCCGGCGGTCAGATCTCTTTTCATCACCTCGTGATAGGGGGCGCTCACTTGATATCTGCAACAGTTGTATATTCCGAAATAGGCCCGTGCATGCTGGTGGTGATGTCTATCTTCCAGCATCCTTTCCACCTGAGAGTTCGGAAAACAACACGAAACATGTACCACTCGTCCTTTCTGATGAAGACATGGGCCAGGTGGGTTTGGTCGATTACATATCGCAATCAATGTTGATACATTTACAGTTACACTCTTTACTCGTGTACGCATTTTTCTCTCTCTCATGTGCAAGGGAGAGACTAAGGCCTTTATAGCTTGGAGAAATATGTTACGTTCTCTCAAGTACGTTTACCACTGGTTCTCTCATAGGAAATGTTGATCATGTTTTTTGTAGGCATTTTTGCACAGTAGGTGCTTCCCTATATACAACGACGATATATTTTATCTACTTTAATAGGCTTGATCGTGAACCAAGACATACAACACGTCTTCGAACTCACGTAAGTAGCCTTTGTTCTGTCGGGGATGTATGCTAATACTTATTTGCAGCTCACATGAGCTTAGGATCGTCGAATGTAGCACGTCATGTTATGTTTTGGGGAGGAGCGGTACCGGGTACAGTGGCCCAGACACTCGTATGAACAAGTCTGACTCGTTTATCGCGCAGTAAAACCACGACGATGCTGTTCAAGATGCTTGGAATTCAGCGTGCATGGGAGATGCAAGTATCTGGTAGTGGTATGCCGAAACCGCGTCAAATTTTCGTGACGAAATCTCGTGTCTTGGCAACGAAGGTTGAAGAATACTTCATGAAGCTACTCGAGTCTTTGGTACTGGGTGGATATTCGCTCGAAGATCTTAAGAAGATGCAGGCAGGGAGGACGGAACGTGAATCTGGGCTGGTAGATGCTGATGACACGGATCGAGTTGACATCCCGCAGCAGTATAGTTTACTGGAAGAACACCACTTTCCGCTGTTCGTGACGTTCGACAGGGTAACGTGCCTCTTTGAGCGGCGGTTTCAATAACTCACTAATCGTTACTCTTCAATCCTAGCTCGCGCGGATGATTGCTGCGGATGTTTTGAGCGGGGATGACCCTAGAGTACAGCGTGCTGCCAAATTGTTCATCAGCACTGACGAAGCTGAAGTTGAAGCCGAAGACCGCTTTGTGTCGTATGATATCTTTGCCCGAACCTATTGGCCGCACTTTCCGCAGTCATTGACAAAAGGCCTCGGTATGTACCGGACTACTCACATTGGCGAGCTTAGGGTTATTATCTAACTTATATAATAGAACCCTGGCTCGTCTTCTCAGAGTTTATGGGTGCGTGATGTTGATTTATTCTTGGTATAGACTTGTTCGACACGCGCGTAGGCATCATCAAAGGATGTGAGAAGTCGCTGGCGTGTCCCGACGGGTTCCTTGACGAGGTGACGTATCGTGGCCTTCCTTCGCGCTCGAACCCCACATTCGCAAATCAAAGGCAAACGTTGTATGCACTCTTCGAAGTATATTGCAAGGTTAAAAAAGAACGGGGCCACCATGACGTCGCAGATCGTACACATGCGATATTGAAAGCGCTCCTGGGGGGTGCCCCATTGAAGGGGAAAAGGGTCGATTATCTGTATGTCCAAGTGCTCGACGGGAAATTGGTTGTGCTGACGAGGTGACCCAGTTACATTGACGAAGCGCAAGATAACTTGCTCATCGATGCACTTTGTACGATCTCATCCCACTTCACTATGCTTAGACAGCTCACATTCGCCCTAGTGCTGAGACTTATCTGCCGAAATCCTGAAGGACTCTTTTGGGCCGGAGACACAGCCCAGACCATCTCGGCTGGGAGTTCATTTCGGTTTGATGACTTGAAGGCATTTCTGTACCGTATTGAGGTAGGGGACCATTTGGGGGCTAAAGGCCAGCATATAATCATTACTTCACAGCAGGATCAAAGTGCCCATCTGATTCAGGATCGCTCAGTTTCGGACCCCACGGTATTCCAACTAGCCATCAATTACCGTTCTCATGGTGGGATTGTGAACTGTGCCCACAGCGTCATTGAACGCATCATGCATTTTTGGCCTGATGCAATCGATAGTCTCCAGCCTGAGCGTGGCATCGTCGACGGATTGAAGCCGGTGTTCTTCCAAGGTTGGGATCAAGACACAGTTCGCTACGAACAATTTCTATTTGGCGAATCGTGTGTCCATGTTACT
The DNA here is from genome assembly GCA_038094175.1 of Boletellus aff. lepidospora. Taxonomy (NCBI): domain Eukaryota; kingdom Fungi; phylum Basidiomycota; class Agaricomycetes; order Boletales; family Boletaceae; genus Boletellus; species Boletellus aff. lepidospora. The sequence goes on from JBBPTT010000019.1 coordinate 69,474, forward strand.
TCCTATTTCCTGTGTTTCTAACGTTTCTTCAGGGGGAGTCGTATCGAATTTGGTGCCCAACAATGTAAGTATAGAACATATTCTGAGTATCTATTGTGTTCACATGGCTTCCCAAAGGTATTCTTGTGCGAGATGACAAAGCAGTGGAGAAGCTACGCAAGGAAGTTGGGGAGATCGGTCTGATCATGTAAGACAATCTACTACCTATGGTGTGGATTTATTTTACCTCGTTCTAGGACACTCTACGATAGCAAGGGTCTCGAATTCAACGATGTGAGCTTTGAGTCGATCTTAATGTCGTGGAGAATTGATCCTTGGATGCAGGTCTTACTGTATAATTTCTTCGAGGATTCTGCCGTTGACATATCACGTTGGCGTGTACTACTGAATCATGCAGATGGTGAGGTTGATGGGGTTGAACTGGGGAATATACCTGCACCGTCATTTAGAAGAGACGATGGTCGGTTTGCTGGGGTATGTAGTGAGGTATGCAAAACACAAGACCGACAGGCTTTCCTACTAATTTGTCGACAGTTGAAGTTGCTGTATGTAGGCATCACCCGGGCACGAAAGAATTTGTGGATCTTTGACAAGTCTAACAAAAGCGAGCCTATGCGGGTAAAGTAACTGGCATCGTTTACTAGGCTGGCATCACTGATGGCACAACAGATGATATGGACCGCACGCGATCAAGTTCAAAACTGTACACCTGGGACGGACGTACCCCATCTTGCCGTATCCTCAACTGCAGCCGAGTGGGAATCGTTCGGGCACGATTTGTTCAAGCACAAAAGGTATCCGCAGGCAATGCATTGCTTCGCCAGAGCCGAACAACCACGGATGGTAGCGATTTGTGAGGCTTTCCACCTCAGAGAAGTAGCTCGCGCAAAAGTTGGTGTCGCCCCGCTGAAAGCCCAACAAGGAGCCTTCCTTACTGCGGCAGATGCGTTCACGGTGAGCGGGGATGACGCACCGTTGGGGAGGGACAAATTTCAGTACTACCGCAATGCAGCAGAATGCTACATACGCGCCGGCGACGATCGCAAAGCGGCTCTCGGATACCTCTCTGCTCAAGAGTATGAGTTGGCTGCACGTCGGTTCAGGAAAGCTGGACTCTTCGACGAAACACTTGAAATCCTGCACGAGTATTCCCAGAAGATTCCCCCAGACTGTTTGGAAGAACTATACACCGTGTGTCGGCTGTTCTATTGCAGTAAGCGTGACGGTAATAGGTGGGTGCCTCATGGCCTGCACATACTGAGTGACATGATTAATATTCCCGAGTTAGGCCGCATTTCCTACTCTTCGCATCATTTGAGGAAGAACTGGAATTCCTCGAGGACTACAGTCTCGACTTTGCTCGTGCCGAATTGCTGGAAACTCACGGAAGATACTTGGAAGCAGCAGAACTTCATCTGTCAGAGAACCGGCCACTTGAGGCAATCAGAGACTTCTTGAAGGAGAAGGAATCGCGTGATGCAACCCAGAAGGCAACCAGCGTTTTGCTGGATGGTTTGTGGCGTCGGTGCTCATTTGGTATTCCTTCCAAAGAAGTGGCAGCCGACCAGGAGGTCAGGGGGCTGTTAGACCTAGCTCGTGAATTGCCTGTCGGTCTCTTGGACCCACTGGACTGGAATGAAGTATGTCCTTACAAGGTCTAGGATCGCGCATCTTACTCGTCATCTGTTCATAGATGTCTATGTTCGAGGCCATCGCACAGGCGGACTTCCCTAGCCTGAAGGAGCTGGCTGACAGATTCATTAAGGGCAATAGGAAGCCTGCGGCATTACTCGCTCTTGATCATTTCTTCAGTCGTTTGCCAGTGCTGAAATCCTACAAGATCCAAGAGGTGTCGTTCTTCTTGAACATGTTCCTGGAATACGCTCGCCTCCTCCACTTCATCATCTCGCACCCTGATCCACTCAGCATCGACTCCGTCAAGAAACTGTTTTGCATCAGGGAGGTATCGAGCACTGAATATGGCCTGGAGCTCGGTTCTTTCCTCCACAGCTTGGCCATGGGCGATCGCGATGGATTTATGTACATCCAATCTTCCAACGCATCGGCCCTTTCAAAAAATGATGTCGTCTTGGCTCTCCGCAAGTACTTGGCGACACACCTATGCGAGCGGGTCACCGAAGAGAACAATTTGTGCTGCAACACGCCTGTTTTCTCACAGTGCCTGACTTTCATTATATATGGTTACTGTAATCGCATCAACTGCCCTCAGGACCATGTCAAGCATGCTGATCTGGACTCCGAACGGTACAACGTTCGAGTTGGCATCCACCTTCAGCAAATACTCATCCTTCAGCTTATGTATTCAGTCAATCCACACCTCCGCAACCGCCGGTCCAAGTACGTGCTAACTTGTTCTTGTGGCTCTAGTGACTCATTTAAGATGACTCAGCATTCTTGACTGGCTCGCTCATCTTTACGAAGCCTTCCATCCTAAATCTCACGTTCAGGGGTCCATTGCTGAGCTCAACTTATCTCTGATACCCGATGGTCAGGAAGGCATGGATGTGATGAAGCATTGGGTGCGGGACGCACTTTATGGCCTCCGCCCTGGCCGGTTGGACTTCCTGACAACTGTGCTGAAGTTGACAAGCCTTCTTTTTGCTTTTGACCGTTCTAGCGCTCTCAAATGTATCAACCAAGCTCGTTTTAATGCTTCCAGCAACAGGATACCAGAATTCATATACAAAGATGGCGACTATGTTGTTACAGATATTGTCAGCTTTTTTGACGGCACCCAGCAAATCTGCATTTCCGCGGGTTCGAAATTTTTGATGTATGCACGACACCAAAGTCCTTGATGATCTACTGGACTTAACCTGTCACAGACACGTCCTCAGGTCTTCGCAAGCGGTGGATTTGTCCGTTTTCTGCGACTGTTTGGAAGAGATTATTGGCAGGATCTGTGTTTCACGGCGGCTTTCCTTTGACCCACCACTTAATGGTCTCGTCCTTCCACGAGGCTGGCTCGCTTCGAACAAAAATTTATCCAGTCGGAAGGCTATCTGGATTGATCAAACTGTAGATCTGCTGGATTGTGTGCAAGGTTTGTTGGTGCGCCTTCACACAGACACTGCCAAACGTGAGTGCCTCCAACTATCTGCAAGTGGAAATGATGGGCTGATTCCAAAAACCACAAGAGATATACATGGTGATGGATACTAAACTAACACCGACGCTCGCCAATGTCTTTACCTCAAGAATGTTGGCCCTTTCCTCATTTCCATTTAGTCCATGACACACTAATGAGATTTTGACAGTTGCAGGGCTCTTTGTTTTTGTATGCTTGCTAGCTTGTATACGATGATAGCGTTGATTCCAACAGCAGCTGACAGTGGCTTACAATGTATGGGATTTCCGAGTCAGACAGAAAGTCAAAAACATCTTCACGACACTGCGCACGGCTAGTCCCGCACAAAAAGCCCCTCCTGTGTACCGAAAGTGAGTCGCCTAGTCCATCAATCAGCATTTTCAACGACATTCCGCTCCCAGGTACACGGAGGCACGTGACAATGAGTACTTGAAGACCATGATAGCATATGATGCCGAAGCTGGAGTAGTTATCGAGGACCTGGTACTACTTCTCCATAAGCAAAGGGGTCCGCGAGCTCCACCACTAAAGCCCCGGATCAGCCATGTCTGTTTTATGGATCCCTCTGAAATCCCTTCTCTCCTAGCATCGCAGCTTGCAGTGGCTCACTCAGAGTTACGTGCTAGTGTGCCATCCTCTGTTCCTCGGGCTGGTTACGTCACCCAGACTGAAAAGGCTGAGGAAGAGGAAAGGGTTCGGCCGGAGGAGCACGACGTCGATCCAGTAGACGAGGTTCATGAGGAATTGGAACCCCAAGAACTTGTGCCCACGTCAGACGAACCTGCGCTGCTACGCGAGCATGAGCCAGCTGAAGAAGAGATCTCAGCTGCAAAGAAAATTCAAGCCGCATATAGGGCGTACCGCAAGCACCGGGACGCACAGGCTCGTGTTATGGGAAGAGGCCTGAAGGCGCAGATCAATATAATCTTTATTACGTGCTTGAAGAATGTGCTCGCTCCAAGTTCCCGTTGGGGGAAGAGGACCCCATATCGCACGCTGTATCTCTGGGCAGTGCCGCGCCTTGTTGCGTGTCTCGACAAGGCTATGGCTATCGCTCGCGAGGACAAGGATAAGACAAAGGGACTACTCCAAGGGGGGAGTCATGAACGCCTTGAAGAACTAGCACAGCAAATGATCAAGATAAAGTGAGTCTTGCGACCGAGGACAACTTCTTTTCGCTGACCACTTTTCTTAGTGCTTTGCTCAAGGACGGTCACGACTTACATGAAGATATTGAACCAAACGCTATGATGCATCAGGCGCGTGACAAAGCCAAGATGAAGGAGGCTGTTTTGAAAGTCAGAGATATCATCTATCGTCTTCCAACACCGGCTGCAGAGATCCAACAAGAACTTCAACCTGCCTATGAACTCGTGATGGTCGAGAAGAAACAGGCTCTCAAACCAAAGAAGCCATTGCTGAACACGAAAGATCTGGATGACTACTGAAAGGAGAGTTGTATTTACGGTACATCGTCAGGCGAATGTCTAGGCTTGGGCTTGAATTTACTTTGACTTCGCAAGTTGGAACTGCTGCCTCCTGGCGGCAAACACCTGGGTCACCCCAACGAACATGTGCACTTGAACTACTTGGTACCGTCACCGTTGTCGTGTAGCAATATTTTGGGGTCGTGTGGATACTTATTGGACAACCGCCAGCGAATTTGAGGGTGTTCAATACGGCGGGATGTTTTTCAAGAGTTGCGACCTGTTGCAGGAGGATAGAACGTGGCAAAGATGTCGACATAGGCCGGTGCAGTGATTTGTACCATCATCTCTCGAGGGGGACATGTCAAAGGGGCCGAATCTGGATCTGGGTACTTGCCGCGGTCACGATGATGGTCCTAAGTTTTCGGCCACATCATTACAACTGCCACGGACATTTGATGTGAACTCTGACCCGTTGAAACTACTTCCCAACATGCGTTCGCTCGTTCACTACGACCTCGGGGAACCACTCACAGCACCCCCAGCACCCCCAGCACCGTCTCCTCTGCATCCCTTGAACACGCGCCGACCGCCGGCGAAGAAGCGGAAACGAAACCAGCGCAATCCGCAAGGGCGACAGCCTGCCCAACCCCAAAAGACACCCATACAACACTGGGACGACCCAGGGAACACCGCAGTCGGCGTCGTGTACGACGAGCAAGAAGACAGCTCAACACCCGCCAATCCTGTCGTTGAATCCGTCAAGGTGCCAGAGGGTGTAGACTACGCCGAGGAGGAAGAGGAGGAATACGACGACGAAGCCATGCAAGGGCACGATGCCGTAGAACAAGAAGAGGAAGAAGAGGAAGAGAGCAGACCACTGACACATGCAGAGATCTGGGACGACTCGGCCCTCATCGACGCATGGCACTCTGCAGAGGCCGAATACGAGGTCCCGTCGTCCTTGCACGCCCGTACCACGTATCGCTCATTCCCTCTTCAAGGCATACCATGGGACATCCAAAGCCTGGAAAGCAGAACCTGTCAAAAAATCCCCGCTGTAAGGTCTTTCCCCGCCCCTTCTGCTCTCTTCGTCTCGAGAAATAAATAGTTAATCTCGTCTGTCAGATGGTACAACAAACCCTACACGGCACCCAGGAAACCGAACGCAGGGTCAAACAAGACCGCAACCTTGTCACGCCAAGGACAAGAGGACGGCGAACCCGACACTGCCCCGCTCGACTTTGACACCTTCATCCCGACACACGATCCATCGCTCGGTGTACGATCTGACGGCACCAATGCTAACCCCACGACAACCCCCGCCCAGCCCTTCGCACCTCCTCCGTCAACGATGATGGTGAGTCGCGACGAGGCGTTCAACAACGCGTTGAGCGCCATGTACTGGAGCGGGTATTGGGTCGCTGTGTATCACGTACGCGACACTGTCTGGTCCCCACCCTGAGCTGATTTCATTTCGTACTTAGTGCCAGAGCCAGTCAAGCGGATCGGGCAACGACGCGCTGGAGGAAGTAGTCGAAGAAGACGAGGTCGAGACGGACGAAGACGAAGACGAGCAGGATCTGGTCCCAGCCCAACGATGAAACATTCCATTTTATTTTAGATTCAGGTATAGCGTTTTGCTTCATCGTTACCGGTGTGCGTTCAGGTGCGTTATTTTCATGTAAAGAACAAAAGTGAGGATATAACAGGCCATCGATGATACTACATTTTTTTCACAACGCAATCTCGACGTCCAACCTGGCCAGATATGAATAGACATCGGGAGACATCCGATATTTTAGTATCCCAGCAAACACCATCAGCGACCTCGATTTTTTGCGCAAGGACGTAAGCGTCTAATAAGGCAGAGAAGTCAGAAAAGCACCAGGAAACACAAAGGCGTCCCACCATTTGTCGTGTGGCTTCAGCAACAGCGGACGCCTTGACTGATTGATGCACCGCCGCGAGTGAATCCATCGTCAGAGGCAAATAGACTTGCAAGTTGCGCTGGAGCGCGTCGTGGAGCTCCTTGAACTCTTCCGCTTTGCGGGTGATTTTTGCGACGTCCCCGTCCAAAGGAATGAGGTCCGTCGACTCCATGATCTTACACAAGCGTAAGGTTTACAATGGAGATATGAAGTGAAAAGAAGCCTACGCACCTCGAGTGTAACGTCCGGTCTCCCAGCGTTCTTTGCGTTCATAGCCTCCCTTACTCTCAGCAGTTTCACGGCGGCATCTCTATCCCTCCCGACGGCCTTATTCATCCGCTCATAGTGCCGCAATATTTCGACTGCCGTCTTTTCGATCACCCTTCCCTTTTCATTTTCGCCTCCCGTCGTGGGCAATGACAGCGTGTTCCCGAGTGCCTGCGCAAGGCATGCAATCACGGTGGCGTAGTCGCCCGCGAGATTGTATAACTTGATCGCTTCAGGAATGCGGTCGTTTGCCTCCGACTCGCGCGCCGCACGAATGAGAATTTGTTCGTTGTAATGAGGCGTGTTTTGCAGTTGGAGCAGCGAAGCCCCTTGTTCGATAACGCCACTCTGCCAAGCGGGTGCCACGTCAGAAAAAAGGGAAGTCGAGCGACAGAGAGACGAAGACATACGAATTTCGTGCCGTCGGGTCTAAACCCACCAACAAGCTCTTCCCATGCTGGCCCGGAGTGTGCCAGTACGATGATGCGCCGCACGAATTCCCAGGCGTTCTCCAAGTTCTCTTTTCCGACGCCATTACCCTGATCTGCAGACAAGCAGACGCAATAGACATATTGGAGTGCTTCTTTCGCGTCCATTTTCACAAACTGGCGAACATAACGCCAGATCAATGTGGAAAGGCTGAGGGCTGGGGGACTAAGGGGTGACAGGGTCACTGTCGGTTGTGGTTTGAGCAGCCATTTCATATAAAAAGGATGACGGGACGTACGAGGTCCGAGCTCGGATGTCTCTGCACGAGACGGGACACGCAACAGTCCATGGTACGCCAATGCAATCGCAAGATGAACCGCCTCGATCTCGGTCTCCGAACGCTCCCACAATGCGGCGACAGCCTTTTAGTGGAAGGGGGTCAGCCAGTACAACACACCACGTTTCTGCGAGCGACAAACCCTTTCAAACTGTCCACATAGGAGCAGTACGCTTGCCCAGACGCCTTGATTGGCAGCATCAAAGTGGCGTTCCCCGTAGCTCAACAGAACCTCGGTGAGTCCACGAAGACCCCCCTCTTCTTCTTCGTCAACCTGTTTTGCATCAGCTGAACACATGAAATATCATACAGAGGTTCGAACGTACCATCGCAAGCTGAAGCCATAGCCAGTCCTCTGTCGTAGTCGTAACCTGAGGCACTGTACGCCTCGAGGGTTCCAGACGACCCATGAGTTTGTACAGGGCAAGCTTGAATGGATCTGCCGAAGCGGTGTGCAACATGTGTGCATTATAAACACTCTGCAGATGGTCTCGATGTGGCTTTGGTAGCCTATTTTCTGATGATGAGGTGTCCGTTATGTTACCCGTTTCTCGACATACCGTCTATCGGGCGACTCAATCCATGATTTGAAGTGGCTCACAAAGCTGGCTTCCCGGTGATTGATCGCCGCCTGGCAGCGGAGTGCCTCGTCGAGCGCTTCCTGAGCATGACCTGTACGTACGAGGTAGTACAGCTTTGCCCAGAGAGGTTGACCAGCCACGAGCTATAAAGACGGATCATCAAAGGTAAACTGGATTGACGGGACATCCAGCCTACTTCTATCCGATCTTCCCATTCCCCATTCTTGTAATACCTCATCAACAGGTATGCCCGAATCTTGTTCGCTACGCTCGGGTCACCCCCAAGGCGTGCCTCCATGGGTCGTGACTGAATCGACCTATCAATGACATCCCAGTATTGATCCTCGAGAGCCTCCCGAGAACCTTTAGCGATTTGGGTCCTCAGTGTGGACGCTTCGCGTGAATCCGGGTCCGCAAGGTATATGCGAGCGTATTTTCGCTCGAACAGGGGTGCATTGAGGATGTGGGCACCTGCATGTTCGACCGGTGGAAGAGCGGGTGGTTCACGTGTGATTTTGGCAAGGACATGCAAGTTGAACAGGACTTGTGGAGACGCGGCCTAAGCCACAGATGTCAAAGAACATAGGGTACTAAACGTTCACCCTGAGCTTACCTCGGCATTCAGACTCGCTGCAGCTTGCTTGAAGAGATGGATGATCGGACACGATGTTCCTCGTAACCTGGCCGCGTTCAGTTCGCCGACTGCACGGTCGTATGCCATCATCTTGGTCTGCATCTGTAGCGTCAAGCTCGGGCCCGTACTCGCCTGTCGACCAGAGACTCAGAAAGCGGAATGGCATAGGCAAACGCGTCACGTACAGCAAGGCTGCCCCTGGCATGGAAGCTCTTCTTCATCTCGGCCAACGCTTTGTTATCACTGCTCACGCGACCCCCAAGTTCTTCAAAAACCCGTCTTTTCTTTGCCTCCCAATCCTTCCTGCTGCGGTCTTGGAGGAGCCGATAGAAATCCTCCTGTGTCTCTCTTCTGCCCTCCTCGATCGTAGATATGAGATTTTGTTCGTGTGCATGGCGAAGGTAGCCCGCGACGTCAGTGTCTTGGAGAGGCTGGAGTGGAGAGAATGTCGTCGAAGTGTTGAGATGCGCTATGGAACTGGCCAACGCGGGTGCATCGACGTGTGCCTGTGCCAACAGGTAGTTGCTGCGTGAGCGCGCGCGCGTGAGTAGGGGTGCAGACGGGCGTGTGGCACGTCGCTCACGCTCTGTCGGTGTCCGTCGGCGCACTCGGCTGGCGAGAGACGAGCCTTCGGGACTGAGCCTCGATCTGGTCGAGGGTGAGGTTGACAGAAGGGAGGTCGGGGCGCGAGAGATGGGTGTTGAGTGCCCTGGACGAGTTGAGGAGGGAGGAGAGGTCCGAGGCGACGTTGGTCGACATGGCGCGTGCAGGTTGGCGTCAGAGAAACAATGTGATCCCAATCCGTCACGTGTTCCGATGTTAGTCACCACGGCTCGCGCGGGTTCACTTCCACTCTGCCCCGCCGCGAGCTAGCATGGGACGAAAACCACGAAGGTCTCTCCAGAGACCTGGCGTGTTCGACCCGCGCGATGCCACGCGCGTCAAGCATACGCGCATCGGCATATGGGACTTCTACGAGGAGAAACACGCCGACATCCCTATTCCTGGCACTTCGCGTCTGGAAACGATGTCACAGATGCTTCGGGACCTCCCGTATGTATGGAGAATGCTCAAAGACATATGCAGCATAAGACGCTGCCTGGTCTTGATGTTGCTCTATCTCTCTGTCGAGGTCGTTCACTCCCTCATACCTGCGCTCTCGCTCTGGTCTGTCTGACGCACTCTGCACGTGTATCAGCTCATGTACATTCCGCCCAGGTACTCTGGTCAGCTTGTTCTCTTGGTATGCCTCCTTTCTTCCGTATCTGTTTGCCCTGTTCGACACTGTACAGGTTGAGATCGCGGTCGAGAAGCGAACGGTCGATAAGAATGTTCTCCTTCACGTTGCCGCCGGACGTGTTGCCTGTGCAGTTGCTGAGCGTCTCCTTTTATATTCCATGCATCGCCTATCACACCCTCTCAACCTCGCAATCAAGCAATTTTACTCTAGCCACATATTCCACGCCATGGCACGACTTGACCTTCCTGCGTTCGAGGATCCCGCCGTCCAACGTCAACTCCAGTCTGCTTGTTCAACATCTTGGGGGTCCAGCGTTGCCTGGGACACTATCAAAATGATGACGAGTGCCCTGATGACCGCGATCCGACTACTCTCTCAGATATCCGTTCTCCTTGGCGTGCTGTACCACCAAAGAGATGGTGCACTACTTGCTTTCCTCAGCTTCTCCCAGTCACTGCTCTATTGGTACAGCGGAAAGCCTCCCTTGTTCAGCTCGTTAGGTGCTTTCTTCGTTTTGCATTCCGCAGCCTCTCCCGTACTCAATCTATCGTCAGTATGGGCCGCAACGACCAAAAACGAAGACTACATCCGCATGCAGGGCTACAAACATCTCGCGGATAATCCGATACACCGCAAAGAAATGGTAGCCGGGTCCCTTGGCGAGCATCTGACGCAACGTACGTTCCTGACGATGGCCGATCGAGTCTTTCGTTGATTGTTGTCAGGATACCGTGAGGCTGCCGGTCGCGTCGGGGATGATGCAGGCGACTTTCTGGAGTTGAGACGCGCCCACATTGCTACCGATCGATTGACATTAGCGTCGATCCTCCGCGAACCGATGCGGGAGCTGCCTCAGGTGCGTGCATCTGTTTTTATTCAACGGTGACGGTGACTCGATCGCAGGCGCCAGATCGTGTTCGCTCTAAGAGCTGTCCAGTATCCGGCATCAATACCCGTCTCCATCGCTTCTCTCACCCTCATCAACCACACTACCACCATGTTTAGTTCAAATCTCTTTGCCGTGTTTGGAGAGTCGTCCTCTCTCGCCGAGCAATTTGAGAGCGTGCGCAAATTATATGGAATATCCAACATCGAGAACAGAATCGTAGACGGGAAGGTACCGTTTCCCGAAAATCAACAAACCCTCCGCCGTGGCGTCTCGATCGAGTTTAGGTAAATGAATAGTCGTATCGCATCAGTGATTTGGCCTTAGGTGTCCGCAGAAATGTGTCTTTCCGGTATCCGGGTTCAGAACGGCATGCACTCCGTAATGTGTCATTTAAACTTGGAGCCGGGCAACTCTGCGTATGCTCTTCCGTGTGTGGCTCTGTGGTGGTATTGACTGATTTTCGGCAAGGTCATCGTTGGTGCGAACGGCTCGGGGAAGAGCACGATTTTGAAACTGATTTCGCGTCTATACGACCCGGACGAAGGCATGATCTTCATTGACGACAAGGACATCAAATCGCTTAAACTTGCTGACTTGCGCCGCGCCATGGCCATTTTGTTTCAAGATTATACCCACTTTCCATTATCGGTGGGTTTCCGAGCACTCTTTGCTGTTTAGATTCTTCACGATCTTGTACCCATTTCAGATTAAAGAAAACATAGCACTCGGAAACCCCGACCTTGCGCCAGATGACGATAAAGTGCGTGAAGCGGCCCGCCTTGGCGGTGCTGAAGAGCTTGTCGACAAACTCCCCGAAGGATTCGATACGTACCTCGACCGACCCGTGAGGGACTATTACGCCTCCCTCCCCGAAGGCACCAGCACGCTTTTCGGGCGCAAAGTGGAGTATAGTCGGGTTCGTGGTGCGGGCGCCATGCGCGAGATGGACACGACGACATTGAGCGGGGGCCAGATGCAACGGTTGGCTATGTACGTCGACTCGACTCCTACGGTTTGGGTGTGTGCGGTGCTCACCCTCGTCCTCTTGGCCGTCTTCCGACTATACGCGCTCAGTTCGCGGACGTTTATGCGCTCCCTCATCTCCGAGTCGGAAACCTCGGTCGGCCTGTTGCTCTTTGACGAGCCGAGTGCCTCGCTGGATCCACGTGCGGAGCACGGTACGTCGCGCAACCCCCGGGTCGCTCACCCTCTTCTCATCCATGCCCCTCTTTCAAGATTTGTTCGAAAGGCTGCGCGCGCTGCGGGAAAACAAGACCATGATTTTCTCGTCGCACAGGTTTGGCAGTTTGACGCGCCACGCAGATCTTATTTTGTACGTCGCCCCTCTCTCTCGTCGTTTCTTTTTTCTTTCTTCGTGCCATGCGCCCAGACACGCGCAGCTGATTCGTCCCTTTAGATACATGGACGATACCGAGATTCGGGAAGCAGGGACACACGATGCACTGTTGGCCCGGAACGGCGAGTATGCACGGATATGGAAACTACAGGCCGAAGCCTTTTTGTGAGGCCGTGTCGTCCGACCCTTTGGGTCGTGGCAGAGCGCGTAGGGATATTTTTTTTAGAACGACGACCGAGGAGAAATAGACAGACGATCTCCAAAGAAACGCGCGCACGTCCAGCACCCGTCGTTGCCGTCGTTGATCGATAAAGACCGACGAAAAAAAGGTGGGTTTCAAAGCGGGAGCGTATCGCCGGGCCCCGGCCCTGGCTGCTTGCAAACACGTTGCGATGTGATGTATAAATGCATTGTCGGTCGATCGCAAAGTGGACGCACTGAAATGAAACACGCGCCGAGGGTCTTGACGCTCGAAAAAAAAAGGCGCAGTGGGAGCGCTACCAGAATCAAATACGACCCCAAGGCGCCATCAGTGCTCGACGGGGAGCTTCACATCGCCCTCCCCCTCTCGACGGCACGCACACGGTCAAACTCGCTGTCGAAAAAGGGTTCGTTCGCCCTAGATCTGGCGCTCACGGTCGCGTCCTCGAAGCGCGGGGTCGTAGACGATCATCTTTCGCAATCCGAATCGCTGTCGTGGGGGAGGTCGCTCGACGTTCAGGGGCGAAAAGGCGAGCTCGGAATTTCGCGTGTCGGCATGTCACCATGACGACGGCATCATCCGTCACGTGACCTCGTGCGTGATGCTCGGGGCACAGATCCTTGACCTACCGGTCCGACAACGGCCCGTCATCGTTCGCGAATATCGATTGACCGCTCGTATCGAGTGCCGCGTCAGGAGGGAACGCCCCACACGCCGAGGTGGGGCTAGGACGTCCGAGTGGAGGGACACCCTGGCGTGGGTCTGGACTCCCGGCTAAACACCGGCATGACCGTGCAGCCAGGACGGCGATTTCCCGCACGTTGGGGGCTCGGGTAGCTCGGGGACACACCCACATGGGCGCGCGCGCGCGCACGGAAAAGAAAGAAGCAACGTGCGAGAGAGAGAGACACACACACACGGGCCCGATCCGGTCGCGATGCTCGACAAATCGCTCAACGTCTTGCGGTCGAGTCTGCATGTGCGCCGGGCCCCACTGGCACTCGGGCCGGGCGAGCAGACGATCAAACGGGTCGATAGGGGAGGAAGAAGAAGTCGGCGCTGGAGGGGGGAAAAGTTCCGTGCCCAAAGGAAATGAATGGATACCTGACCGTCGACGGCGTTCGACATCGCCCCGCTCGCAAGCACAACTTTGCCGACGGTGCAGCGCCGACTCGGCGTCGGGTCGACGAACCGATCAACGACTCGGATCGTCACGTTCGCACGCTCGCCGCGTCTGCCCGGGTCCCAGTTTCCCACCGGTGACCAGAGAAGAGCCCGCGCGTCGCACATCGCATGACTCATCGGCGGCCGAGAGTGTCGTCCTCTACGGCCGGGGGACGCGCGTCCTTCCCCAGGCCCGGGACCGGCTATGGGCAGTGACGCAACTGATGGCTGAATTCCATCGTCAACGATACATGTACACCAAGCCATGTAGGCAAGGAAAAACAGGCCGAGGGGGGCATACCGAGAGAACGACGGGAGCGAAATCGTGGGTCGGCGCAGATGGTACACATGTGCAAGCAAGAACAGGGGGGATAAAAGAAAATAAACTAGTCGCAACCGCAAACAGATCCTCCGAGAAACCCTCATCATTGGCAGCTATCAGCTCGGACGGTCGGGCGTCGTCGATGCCTGCTGCTGCAGCTTCTTAAACCTTTCAAACAGCTGGTGCACGCTCTCGGGTTCCAGGACGACCTTGGTCCCGTCGCACCGTGCCTTCTTTGCAAACTCGGTGCACAGTTCGTTGACGTCGGCATCCTGTCACCGGTCACGTCGAGGAACACGCGCGACGCAAACGTCCAACACACGCACCTTGAAATGGGGGTCCTGCGTGATGCATCGCCACGCTTGGAGTGCCTCGATGTTGTCCGGGCTCTCCTTGGTCCGCGGGAACTTGGACCCCTGGCAGGAGATCGAATCGTCCCCAGACACGTCCGACGTCTTCCGCAGCGCCGGGCCAGCCAGGTCGGCAAATGGCGATAGGCCCTCTGCGGCAATCCGTCTCGCCACGTCAGACCGACTCAGAAAGACCGGTTGACATGCCGGCGTGTTGGCACTGGACTCTGACGCAGACGGCGGGCTCTCGCCTGGTTGGGACTGCGCCGTCCAGCTGAACGGGCTTTGCGACGTCGACGTCGACGCGCTCGGCGACGAGCTGTTCGAGTTCAGGGGCGGCGACGAC
>JBBPTT010000020.1:0-73338 GCA_038094175.1 Boletellus aff. lepidospora
AGGAGATATCCAATGTCCAGTGACTTGGCTAAGTCATGGGGTTCCTAATAACTCATCGGTAGTCGTCATGACCGAGATTGGGAGAGAAAGGGACTTATCAAGGGGAAATAAAGGAAAAACTGTAACAGATATGGTGAATTGGATGATTCCCTTTCGGTTGGGGGTTCCATCCACATTTGTGGCAGTGAGAGGTTGGGTCATCCGATGAATGCCGGATCGCAGGGAAGGTACGAGGCTGGAGTTGATGAAGTTTCCAGTTGCTCCACTATCGATGAGAGCAATGGTGTCGACGATTTGGGACTGGGACTGTAGGCGAACGGGGATACGAATAGTTCTTTCATTTGATTTGCCTACTAGTACATGAGGGAAGGATGACGTCGAGGCAGCTTCCCTATTTAAAAATCCGGCTCGAGATTGTTTACCTGCATCTCTCCGGGTTCGTAGCAGAGTTTAAGTGTCTGAAGGATTTCCCCTTCTTCTTTCCCAGTAGAGCGGAGTTGGGATACATAGGTTTCAAGGGCGGAAGGAGGGGGAGAGGAAGCGATGGAGGCGATGGTCGAAGTGCTGGTGGTGGCGGTGGCGACAGCGATAGGTTCACGAGGGTGAGAGGGTTTGAAAGGGGTCGTGAAGGTGGTGCATTTCCCTGCATTGTGTCCCTTCTTTCTACAGCGAAGGCAGCGCCCTTCTCTGAAGCATCGAGCCCTTTCTTCTGGAGTGAGCTTCCCTACTCTGAGGGTGTCAACGTCCATGGCGTTTGGGTCCGACGAGGGGCTAGTGGTGGTGCGAGTGGGTGAAAAGAGGGACGTCTGGTGATTGCCCCTTTTTAAGGCATTGATGCATGTGACCTGGGCATGAAAGGTCTTCGCCTTTTCGATCCATCCATTGATAGTATCGGGGATGGTGGACATCGAGAGGATCAGGGTAGTGATATGTTGGTCCAATCCTCCAGTAATCAAGTGGATGAGGGTTGCGTCGTCGGAGATACCTGCTTTAGCGGCAAGGTTTTGGAAGTTGGTGATATATTTCTGGAAACCGTCGTCGGTCTTGGTAGCTTTTTGACGGAGCAAGGAGAGTTCCAGGCGAGCGGTGGTCTTGATATCGTAGGGGAAGAAGGTGGACTCGAAGTTGGAGGCGAGTTTGTCAAAGGTTTTCTCGGTGGAGGGGACATTCTTATCAGCCATCCGGTCATACCACATCTCGGAAAAAGATACACCGCACCCCTTACTCATTCGATTCAACGTAGTCATGATTTTTGCTTCGTCAGAGGAGTATTGGGTGGGATTGATCTGGAAGTAGGCTTTCATGGCTTTGATCCATCGAATGGATTCACTGGGCTCCCCCGAGAAGTCAAGGGGGAGAGCAGCTTTAAGCTCGGGCTGAGTGGTTGCCATAGGTGCTGGGGGCAGTGGTGGGGCGATGGGGAGTACTGGGGGTGGTGCTTGGACTGAGGGAGCGATGGCTGGGGGTACTGGGAGAGCGAGGACTGGTGCAGGGGGGGTGTTTGCGAGTGCTGGGGTGGATGGTCTGGGTGAGGGGGGGCCTAGACTTAACTGAGAGAGCGCAGGTGATTGGGTAAGTTGGCAATGGACTGGGTTGGTTGTGGCTGACCCTGTGATTCTTCTCGGCGAAGGGACTGAGGACTGGGGGGCTAGAGACGCGAAGGGATTACTCCAGGGAGGAGTGGGTGAGGTGTTCTGAGGGGTATCCTCCGGTTCAGAGTCCGAGGGAGGTCTGAGGTTTCTTTGAGGGCGAGACGTTGTGCTGGGGTGGCCCTGCTCCTAGAGAGGAGGGGCGAGGGAGACACTTGTTCTTTTGTTACACGGAACGCACAGTGAGTGTCGTTCAAGCAACCTGTGGAAGGGCAGACTCTGTCATATGCCGTTCCAGCACTCCGGTCCTCCGGTCACATCTCCGCTACAACTCCGATGCGATCTCCTTCAGGACGCATCCCCTGACCCCCAGACCCACGTGACCCTTTCCTTTTATGTACTTCTTTGTATTCTGACAGGCTGTGCCACCTTCTGTCACCTACATTATAGTTTACCCAGCCTCCATTCTTTAGCGCCGCAGTCCGTCACTCCGCTCGCTACGGTGCACAGCTCCGGTTACTCCTTACCCGTATTACAAATCCGTAGTTTTCCCTCAGTATATAAATCGTAGATACTCTGTCATGTACCCCTCAGTCTGAATATCGACTAGGATACCCCGGTGTTCCCGATCCCTGTCCCCGACCATCTCCTCCTATCCTCTTAGTAACTCCGAGCCTCCTATCCCCAACTCCGCTACTCCGACCTCCGACCCCTAAGGGCCCGAACCTAAGCAAGGGCGCGACACATAAGTCCTGCGCCAAGGCCCACAACCCCGACCCTCGGACATCCCTCCGGAGCACCGGAGACCCGGTCCTAACAGACAGTGTCTGTGCCACCAACTATTACCAGGTATTGTTCATCACCACAACCTCATCCAAATTGTTCAACAAGCAGATCATTGTAGGATTCCACCACTGATAGTATCACTCATGCACTGACACAAGCATACCAGGACCTTTAGTGATAGTGATGGTACACCTACACGATAACAACCATGGTGATGGTGGTACTAGTGCACACTACCACTGACAACCACAGTGAAGAGGGCAGGGGGTGTATGACTGCACTTCCCTGGTGATGACACCTCCAGCAGGAACAACATGACCAATGATGAGGAGGTGGCAAGACCATATGCTACCACCACACCACTGCATGATCACAAGGGCAACACACCATGGACACTGCCATGACCTATGGGCCCTTGGTACCTATGAAATCCATTGTTGTATGTGGAGCTGAATGCAAGCATTTGGTACCCATGAGGTGGCATGGTAGGCAATGTAAGTGAAAAGTACAGTATGCTCCAAGGGACTGCCAAGAAGACGGAATAGCTACGGATAGTATGCGACAGGTGACGGATAGTCAAATTAGCGAAGGGACCTACTATCCTGACTAACCGGGCTATTCTGACTATCCGTACCTGGGATAGACAGGATAGTACCGCTAAGGCTCGGTTAGCAACGTGTCATTTTCCTGATGTGACCTGTGACGAACGGCTGGAACGCATGTAGGTGTAGCCGAACTGATTGAGGCTGACATCGAAATCGTCACATCGATGATACTTCACTTTGTAGTCCCAAACGAAGTTCTACCCAACTGCGCTGTAGTAACAGCGCTTGACATGATAAAATGACCATCGACCCGCACAAGCCCAACTTATATATATGTAAAACCCAGCGAACGGCCGACCACGGGCCCTCAACGGTCAGAGAGAAAGGGAAAGCGCAAGCGCCCTCCCTAGAGTAGAAAGGTTGATTGAAGCGTCCTGCCTAGACTGTCTTCGGTTCGCATCGGTTCTAGATGCCCCTCACGGAGTGTCACCGCGCACTCACAAATAACTCTTACCCTCTTCGCCATCCCCACCCTGCGAAATTGCGGGGGTCGCCCCGCGACTTGTTTCCCCGACGAGATACAACATATGGTCAATGACCTCCTCCGGCGTCGTCAGGTGCCAACTGCCCAACGTCCGCTTCGAACTATGCCCTACCGCAGTCGTAAAGATAGCATCCGGCGCGATGGACAGTTCGACGACCGGCAGGGGCGCGTCATCGTTGTCGTTCGCCAGCGTGACAGATAACGGTGCTTCGAGGCGAGCTTTGTCGGTCACATCGGGGGAGAAGACGTGCAGCGCGCGGAACATGTCTTCATCGGTCTAGAAAATGGCATTGGTCAACAGCCGACAGGGATCGATCATTGTCCATCCTACCCTATCATCACCCGCACAAAAGATGAACTCCGCGTCAGGGTTCATGTACAAGATCCGCTTGGCAATCTCACCCTATGTTTGGAACGCGAAACATGGCAAAGATCTTCGTAAGCATGGTTGGACGATCTCAGAGGGATGGAGAACGGACCTTGTTCACAGCCAGTGGGCGGACCTCGAGATTCTTCTTCCCGACGAGCACTTCGATGGGACGTTTGTGCGCTAGGTTATTTTCCAGCAGATCTTGACACTGTCTGCACTGGAACAGTCTGCAGAATCGCGCTCAATTCTGTATTCCCGTGCGGAAGAAGCAAAAAAAGAAAGCTCACCCCCACTCTGGATCACTCGCCCGGTAATGCCACGTAATTGAGCTCTTCTTTACCTCGATGTGACTCCCCGTCGTTCTCTCCGTATAATACTTGAAGATCTCCGCTACTTCATCCATCCAACTCATATCCAGCTTGGCAGTAAAGTTGACCCAGATTTCTTCGTCATCCGTGGCGACCTTGCCATTTCCGTTGGAAGGATCACGGATGAATCCGCCATGTTCGGCGCTCATACCGAGGTGCTTGATGTGGCCGAGATGCAACTCCAGGAATGCTTGGTCTCGACCAGAGACAATGTATATGACATTACGGGGATCAGAGGCAAGTTTCGTGAGCGCGTTTAGCGCATCGATCGAGGGGACCGCCATCGACGGCGTCTTGACGATTGGCGTAAGGGTACCCTAGATGTCCAATGTCACCGTATCAGCATCGCTCGGTCTGATCTGCAGGCCAGAGGTGGAGGAATAGTGCGTACGTCGTAGTCGAACAAGAACAGGCGCTTTTTCGCCTTGTCATACTTTTCTTTCAGGAGCTCTCTGGGCAGCCAGGGTGTCCCACGGGCAGTCGTCTGCCCATTTATTTGGGATAAGAGCATCTTGACAAGAAGAGCTGCCCAGGTGTGCGAGGTATGCGTAGTCACGATCTTGTGAAGCGCAGCGTGCCGGGCCGCCTTGGAGGTGGAGGACATCAAGAGGCCAGCATTCATGGCCTCGGCGACGTCCTGTTCGAACGATAATGAGTCCAAACGAGTATCACTGTCAGATACGAGAAACACGCACCCCGAGATCCCATGGGTTGACTTGTAGTGCTTGGTCCATGTGTTGACTGATGCCCATAAACTCGCTCAAGACGAGTGGCGATCGTTTGGTACGTTCTTGGGCAATGACAAACTCCATCGAGGTCGTGTTCATCCCATCACGTAATGGCGTGATCACGCCCAAATCCGCAACTGAAAGGAGAGCATAGAATTCGTCCTTTTTCAGTGTTTGGTGGCTAAACAAAACACAAAAAGGTTAGCGCAACGCCCGGGACGGAACATGATACAACAGGTGGAATGGAAGAACGTACTAATGATGCACGGGTATGAAATCCAAGCTTCCGTATTCTCCATTGATGTGTGCGACTAGTTCCGACACTTGACGTTCCAATTTGGGAGAATCCGTAAGTGCGGGGGATGTCACCTGGATAAGCACGACTTGGCCCTGCCACTCAGGGTAATCGTGCAGGAGTTTCTCGAACGCACGGAGCTGAGTTCACGTATATGTCATCAGTACGTCGGATCCGAGAGAGGAAGATCAGGAAGTGGGGAAGATCCATCCCTGGGCAGTAACTCACCTTTTGGACAACCCCTTTGACAACATCCAGCTTGTCCCTTCCGACGATGATCTTCTTGTCCGCGTACAATGCTCGGAGGGCCTCCGACTTGGGTTGGATGCCAGGCCGCAGCGTGTCCCTCGCTACACGTTCAGCATCAATACCAACCGGACAATGAGAGATTGCAACGATGTGTCCTTGTAAATCGATACCGATATATTTGTTCTCGGGAGAGCCAGACGATTTACTGCGATCGAGATGCGACGAGGCTGTGCTGGAGGGAGTAGGTGAAGTGCGGGAAGTTGTTTCGTATCCACAGACGCGGACACAGGTAGACAAGAAGTGGCGAGAGTAGGAGTAAGTTTGGAAACAAATGAGATTGGCACCGAGCATGCCGTCCAGAATTTCTTTGCGACCTGTCCCATTCATGAGACATAAGCACAATGAACCCGGTATTCGACTTACGTGGCAAGCAGCGGAATACTTCTGAGCTCGGGAATGGGGTGTGGACAAAGAGTCCGATGATTCTGCACGCTGTCAGGATCCATTCGTGGACGACGCAGAAAATGGACTCACACGTCCGTTCCCTTCTCGCCCACTTTGTTTCGCAACAACTTGGGCACGAGGAGTAGGTGGTAGTCATGTACCCATACAAGATCACCTGGCTTGAGTACCGATGCGATACGTTCAGCGAAGACCTGGTTTGCCTGTATGCGGATATGAATACAAAAATTAACGTGTAGCAA
Organism: Boletellus aff. lepidospora; assembly: GCA_038094175.1. Classification (NCBI taxonomy): domain Eukaryota; kingdom Fungi; phylum Basidiomycota; class Agaricomycetes; order Boletales; family Boletaceae; genus Boletellus; species Boletellus aff. lepidospora. Next base: position 6,179 of record JBBPTT010000020.1, read on the forward strand.
TAGAATTTAGCATGCCTGCTCGTAATGTACCCAGTTTGCATCCGCCGATGCATATTCCGTGGCAACGTCCTGCCAGAGCAGATAGTGGAACAGCGGCCAAAGTACTTTGAACGAGACCGTGTCAGCATACTTCGTGAGACAGGAAAGGTATCAAAGGAGAAAATAATCGGGACCAGCTCAAGGCGAAAGGGACGAGGCTAGTGCTTGTGTATCATGCGTGCGTAGACGCAGGTCGTGTGAAGGGAGTGAGACGAAATAGTTTCCAGCTTGGAAAGAGTGCACCCGAGATACGAGATCAGGCAACCGATGACCGGGCCAGGGCCATTCAGTGACGCCGGAGCGATTGTCGTATCCAGAAGCGATCCAACATCTCGATAACCGTCACCGCCACCCACAAAATATGGTACACGGAGCGCACATACGGAAACTGCGCACCAAAAGGCGGGCGAAAACGAAGATACCACGCAATAATAAGATTTCGCCGGGAAAGCGGCGAGACGAAACAGAGAGACACGCACTCGTTTTACAATACCCGTCGTAATGGCCGTGTGCGACCTTATCTTCAAGCCACACGGGGACATACTCGAGCTTGCCCTTGTTACCCTCAATCCCCTGGCCCTGGCCGTCCTCGTCGTACCCGACCAGCTCCGCCTCCAATGCCTCTCTATCGGCTTGGCTGACAAGATGAGTCGGAATGCTCTGTTCCTCGCTCCCGGTGGTTCCGTCGTTCACTTCAGCGGACGCGGCACCCTCTGTAGGGAGCGAGAGGACATCGCCAGTCCAGCCCACGACGAGCTGATCGTGGGTAGCAGAGAGGGAACGGATGCCCGAGATCATGGCTGCATGGCCATACCGTGGAGCGAGCTTCCAGCGCCTGGATGGAACAGAAGGAAGATGCGGTTGTTCTCCCTGGGCATTGTCCGTGGGGCTGACAGGAACGTCTCCATAGTGGGTGGGTGGGGATGGAGGGGGGCTGAGGACACCGGCTGCGGCCGGGGACGTGTGGGAGATGAGGGTGGGGACAACGGGGAGGTAGTGGCAAATGTGAACGATCCTGCCCGAGAGCTGCACGCCGTGAGCCTTGTGGGCCTCTTCCAGTGCGCGCACTTGGTCGCGGACGGCGTTGAGGGAGATGTCGTCGCCGGCGCGGGTGTATGGTTCGTGAAAAGAATCCATGGTGGTGGTGGTAGAACAGGGAAAGAGGAATGGTCCGAGAAGGAGGGTTTATATGCGCCAAGGGAATTAGATTATCTGCAGAATCGAGAATAGATTTGGGATAATTGCAGATGATTTGAGGCCGGAGCGCTGTATTTGGACACGCTAGCACGAATCAGCCGCCCTCCAAGCGTCGGCACTCACGGAACCGCGAAACAAGGACCTGCGTGCTTGCGGGGTCGGGTCCGCGTCCTGGCCAACGTGGTCGTCGCTGTCGCCCACGTCGTCCGCGCAACCCGGACCAACGTGCCCGGCAACACCCGGGCCGGGCCCCTGAGACCTTCCCATCCTGCACAAGCGACCAAGTTTTTTCAGCCATACACCACCAAAGCCAGCCCGCTCTGACACCATGCGACGACGCATCACGAACGTGCGGATCGTCGGATCTGTCCGGATCTCCCTGATTTACGCGTAGCTAGCTGGAGAAAACTGCATGCCAAGCACTTCCCGAGTTGTTCCCATCGTCGTCGTCGTAATTATCGAGTACTCAGGATCCCAACCTTGACCTTCCCGATCACAGCGCTTCTCTGCGAGTTCACAGGCCGGCCAGATCAATCTCAGGGTCGGCAGGCCATGTTGGCTTATGATCTTGTCCACCAACGAGCTCTCCTACAATTTAAGTTGGCTCGACAACTCCCTGGCGTCGCACCTCCAAGCCATCGACGCAGCCCGGCCGTCTCAGAAAGGGCTCCCACGCTTGTATCAGAAGCCTAACGAGGCTAACGTACGACACACAAGCTCCGGCACGTGGTCATTGGCTACTTTTGTGCTCGTCGTGGGCCAAGTCCAGCACTGCTCCTCGCCAAACGCCCATATATATCACCCACCCGCCTCGAGGTCTCCTCGTCGTCAAACCTCGACGGACAGCTCGCAACGTTCCCACTTCGTCATCCCTGCGCACGTAGCCGCTTTATCAATCTCAACAGTCGAACAGAAAAAGCGGTGCACCCGCCTTTTGGGTTGCGCTTTCCCTTTTGATACCGTAGCCCGATTACGGGTGTTGCCCCGCCTAGGCTGCGAATCGTCATTGCCCAGACTGACCATCGGTCGGCATGCACTTTCTTCCCGCCTTTCTTCGCAAGGATTCAAAGGCGTCCCTCATCAACGACCTATTAAAAAAGATTGCGCACGAAGATACCCTCAATGACAAAGTCAGTCTCCCTCCCTCCAACTACCCTGTCCACGCCACTCCCTCCCTCTGTACACACCCCACGTGGTCATATCACTCCCCGTAGCTTACGCCTTCAACACTCAGGACATCTTCAACGTCGTCATGATCGGCCAGACAGGCGTCGGCGTCAGCTCCCTTATCAACATGATCACAGGCATCTCTCAAGCGCCCGTCTCTACAGACGTCAGTCCCTGCACCAAATCCTTCACCGCCTATCCCTTCACACTTAACGGGCGCTCCTTTCGACTCATCGACTCCCCCGGATTTGGCTCCTTCAAATGCCCTACTTCCACCATCACCAAAGCCCTCCGAGAACTCGATGCGCAGTTCGGAGTAGACCTCGTCGTCAACTGTCTGCGTGGCACGCGTGGAGACGCGAACGCGGGCTATCAAAACTACACCGCGATTCGGTCTGCCGTGTCCGACGACGTGCCTATCGTCGCCGTGATCACGTGCCTCGAGAGATATGGTGAGACCATGGACCATTGGTGGTCGACGAACGAAGCAGACTTGAAAGCCCGGCGCATGGTGTTCGCGGATCACGCTTGCGTCACCACGCTGGACGCCACGACGTCTCGCGACGTCATTTTCAAGGACAGACTGTCCCAGTCTGAAAAAGCCGCCAAACAGCTAATTACGAGGAATTGTTGGGCCGAGAAGAGAGGCGTTGCGAGAGGCGTTCGCCGAGGAGACATGTTTCTTGGAAATTAATGAGACGTGTGTATCTCACTTCGGCTGGGGTTGGTAGCCTGGGCGTGCTCAGGCTCTCCAACCTTGTGGCAGGGACGGAATGCGATGGCGCGAGGCACGGATACAGATGGCTCGTGGAGGGCTTGCGCTGTGTGTGTACGATAGATAGATAGAACGTTCGTTTATGTGGTTCTGGCGCAATTCGGGGAATGAAAACAGTATCAGTCAGTCCCCTTACACGTGTTGGACTTGCGTTGACGTGACTTTATAGCAAGCCATGCTGATGCCAGCGAAAGGGTCTCACTCAGTGTTGGGACGAGATAACGACCGTCGTTTCGTAGGCCGCTGCTTCCTTCACGTCTTGAAAACGTAAGACGGCTATTCTCCACCATGGTCACAAGCGATCGAACCGTATCCAGAGAACAAAGATCGGAACACGAGGGTACCCTGCAGCTGAGCACGCGAGAGGGTTCCGTGACGCTGGGAGTGTGGTGATAGTCACCCGGGGTTGCTTCAAGCTAAACCATGCCAATGATACGCGCCCAACGAACAAAAAAAGGAGATTCGGCTGCTCTGCTGTGGGGGCATGCGTGACGTCGACGGGATAAGAGTGGGCGATCAAATGAGTGGCACGAACATGGTATGGGGGCTCACCGCAAAGCACGCACCCGTGGGCGTGCGGCATGCTTCCCATGAGGCGTCCTTCGTCCCGCTGGGGTATGGCCTTTTTAAAAGGGCCACCACTGCAAGGAGAAGAACGCCGCTGTCGAGCTCCAAATTACTCTCACTCAACCACCGCGTGTGTCCCCCCAGCCTTCCCACCACTAGAATGGCATCGACCAAATTCTTCGTACCCACCAAGTTCTTCAGCGATACCTCCATGCTAAGTCGGCTACGCGGGTTGAACCCGTTCGAAGCAAAATCTCCAACGATGCCCATGCCGGTGGATAGCGTGAGTCCCCCTCTGGAGCACATTTCCTCCGGGTGTGCTGGAAAAGAACACATCGTTCATATGATTCCTCCTTTCAAGCAGGGCGACCGAGTGCACGTCGTCGTCGTCTTTGGACGCACTGGCATGGGCATCAGCTCCCTCGTAAATCTAATCCTCGGTCGCGAAGACGCACCTTTCAGCACAGACATGCATCCTTGCACGCTGACACCCGCCGCATATAGGGTGGATATCAACGGACATGCGTTCGATATTTATGACATTCCCGGATTTGGGAACGACTACCTCCCAGAAAAAACCATCGCCGAGCTCTATACCGAGCGTGGCATCGACCTCCTCATATACTGCTTGAGACCAAAGGAAGGCATCGCCAAGAAGATCTTCAACGCCGTTCGATCCGCTGTGCCGGAGAGAGTACCCATGGTCGGCGTTGTCACCGGCCTCGAGAAACATGGCGAGTCGATGGAAGACTGGTGGTCCGGGTCAAGAAAGAACGGCGACATGCTTGCATCCAGGGGCTTGAAGTTTGTCGACCACGCCTGCGTGACGACGTTGTCCCGAGAAGACGTCTCGTACAACATGGACTTGTACGATCGACGGTACCAGTCGACGCAGGCCGTCAGAAATCTTATCTGGAGGAACTGTAACGGAACAAAGCGGGTCACGTACGTGAAAAGCGCAGGATATCTCCCTGACCTACCATACGTTTGATGGCAGCGCTCTACGTATGTTGCCTTTATTTCTTCTTCTCTTATTCTGTACGACGACGACTAGTTGATAGGCAGCGCCTTCGTCATTCACGTTAGCTGTGTTTCACGATAGTATACCCAGACCCTCCACCTTTGTTAATGACTAGCACTCCTGCACGACTCACGCTCGCTTCCTTACTTCTCGTTCGGTCGTCGTTCCTTTGATACAGGCCTCTAATAGCCGCTTTGTATATATCATACCAGGGCGCCGTAGCAGAAATAAATGTTGAATAGCTCAGAATTCCGGTGAGGGAAGGAAACACGGAGAGCTTGGAAACGAATCGCTCGGGAAAGTTCGAGACTGGGGTCGATGGCGTCCGGCGGAAATTACATAACGCGACATTTCCGAGTCTCACTGACCGATCGTGTCAATGTGCCGGGTACCCTCGCTGTGATCACCAAGTATCTAGCTACGGGGAAGGGAAGGGAGATAGCGACGGAAACGCAGAGCACTCAAATCCTGGCCCGGAACGTACAGGGACGGGATCTCTGTCTGTCAAGTTGGCCAAGTGCCTCAAGGGCGAGTAAGCAGCCTCGCAAACGTGGGCAAGCGGCAGGAATCTAGCCACTCTAGGCCTTAGGAAAGCGAAGGCCGAGAGACGCCGAGATAGGCGGGCATCATTTTTGAGGAGGGTGGGGCGCGGAAGGTGCGAGGAGCAGGCGAGGTTGGAGGCGACAGGGAGGAAAGGAGGGCGCTGCTTACTAGCCGCACTCGTCCGAATACGGCTGTACTCGCACGAACTACGAGGAAATGCTTGACGTTCTGCAAGTTGCGCATACCAAATGAGTTAATCCATCGGAATGCCTGAACATGAGATGAGCAAAGATGCAATATGTCGGGCGAAGTACATCGGTAATGACCTCAACGGCGACGACAACGATCCCCGGGGTGATCCGCTGTCGCCTACACAAAGCAAAGAGGCGTAGATGCAAGCATAGCCATGGGAAGTTCCAGTAGCGCACGCGCTCTTCATGCCCTCACCGTCGTCGTCAGAGTAACCGCAAGTAAGGCCATCACCACCCCCACATGTGTCACGAGATCGTTATGTGGTGCAGATTCCGATGGTATCGCTGAAGCTGCGAAACACTCCTTCACAACATGTCGTTCCCACCCGGACAAACATGGAAAGACAAAGCTTTTTGTTCTTGAGGAAGCAGTTCCTGGGGGCTGTTCCTTGCTGCCGTTTGAAGAAACCGTCCTTCTGCAGAAAATGCAACAGCTGGTGAATGTTGTGCTTATGCAGGGATGAGTCAACAAGGTGTTGCGGATACGGCGAAAGGGGCGACAAAACTCTTGATAAATTACATGTTTGATACATGGTTGACTCACGAGCTTTGTCGACAAGGCGATACAGATACTGAATATTTAGTACCTAGTTTATATATATTTCTATGACACACCCTTCGATCATTTGGGCCTCACAGCACATGGAAAGCATATCCTGAACCTTCATGGTGTCGACCTGTACTGCTTCCAACCAGGGGGGGGGGGGTTCTTGACACAATTCTATGTTCTTTTTTTGTTCTCCACAGAGAGCTGAAGGGTAAAGGTCTGTTAAATTGGAGTCCATGTCACAGCGTAAAGGCACATTCGCAGAGACGCGTTTGCAAGATCGAAGATGCACAGTCGTCCGACCGAGCCCTTGGTCGTGTTTGGTGCTTTGTTTATTTCCAAGGCCCCTGCCAAATAGATCCAAATCCAAGAGCATTTGAAATCACGTGATGCATTTCGGAAATGTGTTTGCCATGCGGTGATAGATGACTCAGTAATTCCAATGTTCTGGGCCGTCCCCAGGTGACAGCCACTCACGACCACACGACCTCAGCCTGAGCCTCGTCTAAGAATCGGACATGGTTAGCGTCGCCCGTTCGGTGCACTCTCACCAGACAGCTCAGCCTTCTGGGCGTCCTCGTCAGGTAAATCGATTAGGGTTCCCAACCCCCGCTTTTGTTGTTTACCATCCCCCAAAGGTGATCAAGCCCTACGTGGTCGTAATCTTTGGTCGTACTGGTGTGGGCATCAGCTCTCTCGTAAACCTCATCACCGGACATCCTGTCAGCAACGACCACCCGAATGCCAAGACCTCCTCCCGAAAACTCATACCCTACTGCACCACGCTTCCAGGATCTAATAAGCAGTTCTGTCTGTACGAAGTGCCGGGGTTTGGTGGTGGATCCCCGGACGCGACGATCCTCAAGACCATCCAGCAGATAGAACGGAACGAGGGAATCGATCTGTTTATCTATTGTTTTCGGAAACAAAGGACAACGATCATACCCAAAACTGTGCGCCATATTTGGGATAGCGTTCCTGGAGAGAAACCCCCGATGATTGCCGTCGTCACTGAACTGGAACGGTTTGCGACGGAGGGCGAGATGGAGGATTGGTGGGACGTGCCACTCGAAGATGGTAATACGAATGGTACACTTGTCGAACGGATGTGCTTCGAGGGGCATGGGAGGTTCGATGGATACGCTTGCATCACAACGCTACCCCGGAGAGAAGTAGATCTCGTCCAGACATTGCGAAAACGAAGAGATCGATCTGAGGAACAGATTCGGCAACTCATTCTAGAGTACTGCAGGGGGCATAAGAGAAGAGGTGGGTGATAACACAAGGGGGGGAAGAGTCGACAGACGGTTGAAATATTCATCTGCAGCATCCGAGCCTGGGCATGATTCACCTTGCCACTGCTTATCCGTTGCGCTCACTTGCGGGATTCGGGTTTAATGTGGAGTTAGCGTGTCATGTACGTCTCTCGCAGAGGAATCTTTGCCTCAGTCATGTTTAGGATTATCATGGACTCACTGGCACTACTTACATGGTCGTTTGCACGGGACAATGTATGTTTTTGGGGTGGAAAGGAAAGTAGGAAGATCGTCTCGGAAGCACAGCCATGTCAGGGCTCGGGGTAAAGGTGGCAAAAGGATGCAAGAAACATACGTCAAACCAGCGAAATGAACAAAGCATGTGTGTACATCCGGTTAGAAGCTGCTCGAGTACGCAATGGGACGTAGAGAATCTATGTGTGAATCATCAAGAGGCCTTTGATCTGCGATGGACCTTTTGTGCAGACAGGTGTTGGATAATTAGAGACTGCAGTTGTTTTGTGGATTCTTCCTTCTTCCGCCTTATCAAGCAGACGTGATCGGTGACGACACCAAGACTAGGGAAGTGTTTTTTGTTTTCTTCCCACCAATTAAGGTCCGGGTTGGGGGCAATATGATTGATGACGACAAGAACCGGGATGTTACCGTCGCCATGTTTCCTCCACTTATATTTTAAGTACTCCGCGGTCGCCCTCACTTGCGCGGGAAAATCCTCCATGCATATGATAGCGAGGCTGATAGGCACACGCGGAAACTCGAGAGAGGATTTGGCGTTATAGTTGAAGCCAGGAATGTCGTAGAGCGTGATTGGGGCGATTTTTGCTGCGTCTCGGAGCTCGATGTGATAGGAAGCCATCTTCCGCGTGCACCGTGATGTGTCGTTTGAGACACGGGCCACGTCCTTGCCTGCAATCAAGTTGACGACGGTGCTGACACCGCCGCCCATCGGGCCCAGTACCATTATGTTCGGTAGATTGGGATCATTATGACCCTTGGCTAGACCAGCTGCGTCGCCGTCATTCATCAACACCGACTGCGAGGGTTTAGCATAGGGTGGCGATGCTCCTGCCCATACGAACCTGTCTCCTAAGGCACATCCTTGCTAAAGCCAAGTTATTCACGAGCTAGATACGGACTGAAAATCTGACAGTGACGGGGCACAGTATGGTGGGTAGACTGCGTGCAAGACGAGGAGCAGCAGCAACTTGGTTTCTGAGGCGTGTGCGTTGCTATGCAGCAGAAATTAACGGCGTCACGCACCATGCGCACTCCACGAACCTCGTTGATTGCATGGAGAGCGGACATGGTTATCTGTACGAAAGCTCTTTCAATTCGGAGTCCATGGTTATTGGCGAGGCAGATTTCGGATTGACAAACGAGAATCATTGACGAGGTGCGACCTAGGGGCTGTTTCAAGGTTGTCTTACAAGTTGATTTGGCGCTAATGATGATGGATAACTTCATACCTTTGATGTTACCCGAATCTTACCTTCTTAAACCAGGGCAACATCCAGATAAGGGTTCTGGTCATACGGGCGTCCGCTGTCCAGAGCCTGGTGGTGGTGTGCTGGACCTTGGTGTGTTTCCTAAAATGTCAGCACTCCACGAGCAACTCGACCCTGTCAAAGTCTAACCTCATTCGCACTCTCCGAAAGCCCAAACCACGAGCGATGATATGCGGGCACCGGCTGGCCAAGGTTCAACGGAGATGCTGTAAACTGAATTGCATTTATTACAAACACACCAGTTCGCTCCCAAGTTCCTTCCGAAGCGCTGGGCTGTACCCGATTCCCAGCCTTGTTCGGTAATCTCATCTTGTTCCAGCTTCCGCCACAAGCAGCATTGTTCACTAAGGTGCACCATGTACACTCAGGTTCGGGCGCGTGACGCATCAATAGGACGCCTTCTCGGGCGACTGGGTTCGGTGAGGCCCAGCATGGCGGAAGGCAAGGTTGTTGTCCTCAGACGACCCTATCACGACGAGTCGTATGGGTTCCGGAGGGCACGCGAATTCACTATGCCGGACTGTACGTCGCCGTACGCGTTTCTCTCCGTCACTGTACTTATGGTTGGCATCAGATACACCCGAGCAATTGGCCAACCGGGTAACGAATGCCTCGTTGCTACGCTATGCGGATGCCCTTCGTACCCATGGTCACCGTGCTGCGTCTATCGACCCGCTCGACATCCTCCGACGTGAACGCGTTGCAGCCCTCGAACCTACCCGATACGGCCTAACCGACCCTTCTGCTCAGTACAATGTCGATGGTGTTCTTTGGGCCGGAGAGGATCACGGGAAGGGCAAGAACTGGACTCTCGACCAGATTACAGGCTTTCTCAACTCAGTCTATGTGGGGCGTATCGCGTACGAATACATGGATCTCCCAAGCAAGACGGAACGACTTTGGTTTGCGCACCTCCTCGAGTCTGAGGCTGCCAACGTCGTTCGCCCTACTACGCCGGAGCATCAACGAAGAATACATGAACTACTTGCCCGCTCGGAAGTGTTCGACACCTTTTTGCAAACCAAGTTCCCAAACCTGAAGCGGTATGGTTTGGAAGGCGGTGAATCCATGTTGTCTGCGCTCGACACATTGTTTGCGGCTGCTGCACAGGGTATATGTTTTAGCTAGCTTCTGCGTTCAGTGTCGCTAACTCGCATCGTGTGACATTAGCCGATATGACCCACATCATCCTTGCCATGCCTCACCGTGGGCGGCTCAATTTACTCACTGGTCTATTAGAATATGATCCTGCTTTACTGTTCCACAAGATAAAGGGAGGAGCAGAAGCAAAGGTCGACGGTGAAACAATCTCAGGTGATGTCCTTAGTCATTTGGGTGGGTATATGCTTTGATTCATATTCCGAGGGTGAATAATTTCCGTCTAGTGGCCTCGCCTACGTTGAATTACGGAGAAAAAGAGATCAAGATCTCTCTCCTACCGAATCCATCACACCTAGGTGCGTCCTTTGTCGCTCATTCAATTCTTCCACTTTGCCACTTTCCGTGCCGTATACATGTGTACATCATGCTGGTTTTCTAACCCGGCGACCTTGCGTATCAGAGGCTGTGAACCCTGTGGCGCTAGGCAAAGCTCGTGCCAAGCAATATAGTCTTCTCAAGGCCCTTGAGAAAGGCGGGTCCGGAGCGGAAGGATGTATGCTTGGGGACAAGGTATGTTATATCACCTGTCTGAGTCCGCATGTATGAAATGATGTGGGCGTGTGGAGGTGATGTGCGTTCAACTTCACGGGGATGCAAGCTTTACAGGACAGGGCGTGATCATGGAGACACTCGGGTTAAGTAAGTATTATTTGGCCAACAATGTTCCATACTTTTGACTAGTTGTCTGTAGGTAACCTACCACATTACACTAGTGGAGGCAGTGTGCACATCGTGGTAGAGTACGTTTCGTCACGCATTTTAGTCTTCGAGTATTTCTAACCCATTGGCCAATCCACAGTAACAAGTGCGTTCACCTTTGTTTGATCCATCTCTGCTTAACGCTTTGACTTCTAGCATTGGGTATACGACGCCCGCATCCGCCGCGCGGTCTTCGCTGTATTGCTCAGATGTTGCAAAGATGGTCAATTGTCCTGTCCTACACGTAAATGGTGACTACCCTGAAGGTATCTATGCATTCTACGCGGAAGGGGTATGTCTCACTAAACTAGTGGTTTGTCGTAGACGTTTCTCGCGCGATCGAGATTGCATTCAAGTACAGAAATTACTTCAGGAAGGACATCGTCATAGACTTGATGGTATATCGCCGCTGGTAAACATTTTCTTTAAGCGAACTGCCACGGTATTGAAGAACTCGACCGTCAGGGGCCATAATGAATTGGATGAACCTGCATATACTCAGCCAACCATGTACCAGAAGATCCGATCAAGGCAGAGTGTGCCTCAACTTTACGAGGATAAACTAGTGGTGCGCATTCTGCCTCCGACCACATGTCCATGCTCATGATAGCACCTCCAATTGATTGTACGCTCGCTGGCGGTGTACCCAATAATAGTCTGGTGGCGTTATATCCCAGGATTCCGCTTCTTCCGTCCGGAGCTCCTACAAGACCACTCTTAATGACACTCTCACAGCCCATGCGACGTATTCTCCTCCCTCAGTCAAGTTCGAGGGCCAATGGAAGTCTATCGTTATCAATGGCAAGGAGGTAGCCATGGTTTGGCCAGGTTCGAAGGAGGCAAAGACGTTCGACACTGGCGTCCCCGCAGAGCTGCTACAAAAGGCTGGGGAAGGGAGTGTTGAGGTTCCAGACGGATTTGTGCGCGCTCTTTCCTCCGCTTTCGGGGTACTTGGTTTATATTGGTCGTTCAGGAAATACATCCTAGATTGCAGCGGCACATCAAGAGCCGCCTCGCGAGTTTGGACAAAGGAGAGGGCATCGACTGGGCCACTGCGGAGGTTTGTGACCCTCATTCCTTGGAACGATATGTATAATAACTCATGCATTGTTGTCGGTAGGCTTTGGCGTTTGGAACTCTCATGCTTGAGGGTTGTGATGTTCGGGTCGCTGGCCAAGATGTCGGTCGAGGGACGTTTAGTCAACGGTACGTTTTCATCAACCCAGTACATGTCCATTTCTCACTGTCGTTCCTGGTGATAATCCAAAGTCATGCAATGCTCGTCGACCAGAACACAGAAGGAGTAGTTGTTCCACTGAATCATGCACTGACAGGAGCTGTTGGGAAATTGGAGCTTGCTAATAGTGGGTAATTTTTGTTCCTGTGTGTAACATCGGTAGAACGGACGTTTCCAGGTTCGTTGAGTGAGCTTGCGGTCCTTGGAGTGAAACATTTCGCGGTAATAGCTATTCAAGATTACTAATCTTTTACATAGTTCGAGTACGGTGCTTCGTGGGAGAGGCCTAATCTGTTGCCCATCTGGGAGGCCCAGGTATTGTCACATTCCCACTCTGCGACTTAATTGACCGACAGAGTTTGATCTTAGTTTGGTGATTTCTTCAACGGTGCCCAACTCATTATCGATACGTTCATCTCAAGCGCCGCAAGTGAGTGATAAGATCTCTACGATATGCTGCGTGACAATGTTACTTGTAATTATAGCGAAATGGCTGAAGCAAAGTGGCATTGTGCTCTTACTGCCCCATGGTTTAGACGGGGCCGGACCAGAACACTCCTCTAGCCGCATCGAGAGAATGCTGCAGGTGCGAAACTGCGTGCACTTGCTTCTGCTCGTACTGACCATTTGGAACTAGCTCACGAACGATTCTTACATCCCCGATCCGAATGTGAATATCAATATCCACGTCGTGTTCCCAACCACCCCATCGCAATATTTTCATCTGCTGCGTCGCCAAGTGAAGAGAAACTATCGTAAACCACTTGTTGTGGCCGCACCCAAGGGGCTTCTTCGTTTGGCAGTACGTTGATATGATCTATCTCATGCAAAATTCATTTTACACCCTGCTCCAGGCCGCGTCTTCCAAGCTCTCGGAAATGCTCCCGGGTACACGGTTCCAGCCGGTCCTTGCCGATGCATATCTGCAGACCGAGAAGATCGAACGTGTAGTGTTGATTAGCGGAAAGATCTACTACGAACTCGCGAAGGAGCGCGCAGCACGGGGTCTGGAAGACCGAGTAGCACTGATACGCATCGAAGAGCTCGCGCCATTCCCGTTTGCGCAGCTCGCTGATGTCCTCAAGCCCTACACGTCCTCAAACTCGAAGCCAGAATGGTTGTGGGTGCAGGAAGAGCCAAAGAACCAGGGCGCGTGGGGACACGTCAAGGATAGGTTGGGAGCTGTGTTAAGCGGACTGGGTGAGGGCGCGGAAGAGGTAAGGTTCATCGGTCGCCGCGAGGACGCGGTGCCCGTGACGGGGATCGGCAAGGACTATCAAGTACAACAAAGGGCTGTTATCGAAGGAGCCTTTCAGGGATTGTAGCATTTCGGGCTATCTCAAGTCCCGATTACGAACAATACCCTTGTAGGATAAGTTGACATGTAAAGATCTCTGCAAATCAGCATACGATGCAAGGGAACGCAGTCCCCGCAGGTCGTAAAGCCACACCTGAGGCCTGAGCGCTCGTTTCATTTTGCAGATGCCGTTTCCGGCGGTAGGTAATGGTGTAGTAACTGATTAATCTAGGTTCAAGATGAGTCTTTGAAACACTTTACTCGGTGTTGCAGAATTGGGCACTCCTCTCTATCTGGTAGTATGTCATTCATGTTCTCTTGACTCTGTCATTGTTATTCAGGTCGCGCCGCGGTCGGACTGGGCCATAATATATCCCGTTTAGCGAAGCGTTCCCTAAACCAATCCTTTAAGGGTCACGTTTATTGTTCCTTCTTAAGGGTCCGCAAGCGCAAAAGTCGCTCGTCCAATGCCCTCGGTCCAAGTATACACCAACTGTTCTCGCGCCCCTTGAGTTCCCAGGTTCATGGCCGCCGTTTGGACCGATGAAACTTGTTGACGTCAGGCAAGACACGCCAGCCGACACCGCTCAGCAGACTACGAGCGTATCAGATTCCACAGTGACAGCGCCTCGGCATGTCCCGGCGGTTTCAAAGAAAACCGACCACAAACGTTGTTATGGATGCACTTTTTTTCTCAAAGTATGTCTGGTCCTCCTCCTGTTCAGGGCCGTATCCCGCAGGTAGACGAGTCCGCGTGAGCAAACAATGCCCAAATTTAGGGAGACGCTAGCGGGGGTGAACTGGCTCGGAAGGCGAACTTGGAGAGTCCAATCGACGGAAGAAAGTGATGGCCGGAAAAGAAGACGGCATATGGCTTACGCGTCGCTGTTTCTGGAGTCTAGCGGGAGGGTGGGTAACATGGTTTGGGGAACGAACATACCTTGGCGTTCCTCTTCGTCAGACTCGGAGGGTAAAAGATATGAAAACCCTGCATTGCGCGCTCGAATCAGGCTCTGGATAGCCATGTCTGGTAGGAAGTTTCAAATTTATTAACCACTCTCTCATGCTTCAGGACATCATGCCAGGGATGGGAAGCCGGGCAAGCGTAAGGAAGAACGTAGTCCCAGTCGCCGATAAGGTGCCAGCATCCCAACATCCTATCAGCAGACGACCTATATTGAGAAAAAGTCGCAGCATCATCGCACTAAACTGTCTCATAGAATCTCGGAGTCTCTGTGCTGTGCTGTCCGCGGTCTTTTAGTACAGTAAAAAGAACTCTTCAGAATTCAGACCACCCACTGAGCGCTCTCTGGCCCGTTTCGTTAGGATCCATCTCCGTTTGCCCCCGTCTTGAGGTCAATTCCTCATCTTAACAGCGTCTCATCATCTGTACGTACTCACGTAATCCGCGGTGCCGCATGATCGGGGGAAAGTGTCATGCGCTCCGGCACCTCAGGAGTGGGTGTCACAAGGTCGAAAACTGTAATGCAAATCTCCTGCTAGCGATCGCCGCGAAGTAGGGCATACTTGTCTTGTATGGCATATATCGGTTCTGAACGCTCAGAAAGGCTGAGTCGATGGATACAAAGGTTGGCGAGCAGACTCGGAGGGGCCCAAGGAGGATAGTGCATATCAGTTGTGAACGTGTCGCCGGGACTGCAGGATTGCATGACGAAGATCACCAACATGTAGAAAGGGGGTTGCGAGATTGGTTGGCAAAGGAGATTGCGGACGCAGTGAACATTTTACTGGAAAAATGACAGAGTATCACGTCAGTACCGGGGGCTTGGTATGGCCGACGGGGTCATTCGAGCATCCGCTATTATGCTCTTACGTTGATGTTGAAGTACTTGAAGCGAAGCTGGCACAGCCGGCTGCAAAACATGAAACCAAACACATTACCCCAGGGCTATCAGAGCACTACCAAGCATGTGTGCTGACATTGGGCTTCTGAAACGGTACCGGCGTTGATTGCATCTGTTGCGGCTGAATGAAAGTGAGTTTACATCGGAGTGGTGGTGCAACGACCCCGTAGATTTCTGTGCGTTTCATCCTCCCGCGGCTATCGAGAGCGCTGTGGTCGGGGTCGAAAGGTGTGGAGAATGTGGCGGTAATGATATGACAGCAGTTACGGGACACGCTAACGGACTTCCATATCTATTACATAATCACTGCCATGTTTCTCACTGAACGTTGAACGGCAAGTTCGAACTATCCAGTTACAGCAAGCTTCAAACACTGGAAGAGCAGGATGGATACCGCGCAACTGCAGAGCCTACGATTACCGTTCCATCATGTACGGTTGCTGGTGGAAAACCAATGACCCTGACTATGGAGGGGTACGTGACTGCGGTCTCAGTTTTTGCTCTGCAGCACCTGCTTACCACACACAAAAAGCTCGCTAAACCGTGGACAGAATCTCGGAGCCACCCACTGGGGATCGGTTCAAGGGTCCAGGGCTTGATTGAGACCTTCTCCCGTTAACCGTTGTCGCGCGGTCGGAGGTTGCCTGGGTTAGTAGTTCCGACCCTTCAAGGTCGCCACATAAAAGGCGAGAAGACTCTAGGTGTTCCAGTCAGTCTCGTCGCACCCAAGCTCTGGTAAAATGATGAGTTCCGCCTCCACCCAGACCTTGGTTGAGCGTACGACGCACTCTTACAAGGGTTCCTTGTACCTTCTCCCTTCTGACGAGGAGGAGTGCCAGAGGTATAAGCTATCAGCTCCGCGACACGCGTATATCGCTCACTTTCTTGCAGGCTTTTGACACAGCACCATGTGTACACCCACGCTCTCTCTGGTCGTCTTATTTTTCCTCCCGTTACTCTCAAGGGCAAGGACGAGGTCTTGGACGTCGGAACTGGTTCAGGTAATATATCTTTCGCTCTTTCTATGTCTTGTCCTGAGGACGTTTTCCCCGTGTCAGGTACATGGCTTTGTGACGCGCGTGCTCACCTCCCCGAATCGGTTCAACTCTATGGCGTCGACATCGAGTCGCGTCTCTTTCCCAAGGACGTTGCGCTCTCGCCCAACGTACATCTCTCCATCGCGTCCTCCTTTGACCTCCCATCCTACTGGACCTCTAAATTCGCTCTTGTCCACCAGCGTTTCATGATTTGCGCATACTCACGTGACCAGTGGTTCCGGGCCATCTCGGAGATGTATCGCGTGCTTGCCCCCGGTGGGTACATCCAGTTGATCGAGACTGGTCCCGAATGGGTGGCTGGACCAAAGACGTCGTCACTCGTCCTGTGGTTGGACGACTTCTTCGGGAAAAGGGGTATGCTGTTGCGCTGCGGCGTCTATATCGCAGACATGCTCAAAGTGACCGGGTTCGTCGACGTCAAATGCGAGCAGGCCACCTTGAGCTTGGGAAAATGGGCAGGTGAGGAGGGCATCCTGGGCAGAGACGTCACCATCGGTGGAGTGATGGGCATGCGAGATCCCGTGATGAAGGCGGGCGGTGCTGGGCGGTACGCCTCGATCGAGGAATTCGATCAAGACATGAAGGCGGTGACTGACGAGTGGGATAGCATGCCGGAATCCTACACCACCGCGAGGGTCTTTTACGGTCGGAAGCCTTTGTAAGGGTTTGTCGAGTTGTTTTATTTGTATTTATTCGATGGAACGCCACATTCGTTCACTTTCTACATACTTTTTTCTTACACACCGCTGTAATACAACGCTCGTTTGAAGACGCTCCACAGCATGGGCGTCAGCTTTGCTTCTATTTGGCGGGTCCTTGAAAGTAAAACGGTCACAGGACTTGTTCTCAATAAACCAGTTCTACTTTTGTCTTTGGTTCCCGGTGCCAGATATCCGAGGACGTGTCTGTTTCTGGCATCGATGTGATCACTTGCAGGAAAGCGGTGCGTTCGTCAGACCCTGGACCCGGCGAGCGCCAGGCGACAAACCTTTGCACCGTTGAAAAGTCAGACGATGACGTTGGCACAACCTTTCTGCATCACAGGAACGCTTAATGGTCCATTTGACCCAGCGACGGAAATGTGAGGCCAGACCGCCGGCGCCTAACCGCTACGCTCAAAGGCTACGATACTGAGTGATCGCCAACCAGTATCACAGGCGGTATATATGCTGATTGTCCGGAGTTAGGGCAGCACGCTCACAGGAAATGAGCGCAAGTTATCTTGAGCAATGAGGCAGCGTACAGCTCGGAAGACCTAGATCAATAACAGCCATAGACAGAAGTGCAGAGCCTCAGCGTATTTTTAGTCTTGTCGTCTCCGATCATCGGGCCAGGGCTCGTTACGATGTTTGGAAACCTCGGGGCGACCTGGGTGACGATTACCTCGACTACCAGGCATCTCCGATCAGTTGTCAGGCCCAAGTGGCCAAAAGAAGCGTCAGGAAATGGAACATGGACTAGGCGTCGAACCCCGGATGCTCGACAACTTTATCAACACGGCCACTCGGAGCCTCGCCGTCCTTTGTGTCTCTGTGGCCGTAGTGTCGGCGGCAGCCGGGGTAGACGGACGCATAACTCATCGGATGAACAGAATTTCGACTGACCACAAGGGAGCGGATTGTGGTGCACGAAGTTGTACATGTGGAGATATGCTATGCTCACCTCGTGGGGTTGGCCGATACCCTTAGTTGTTCGTGAACGCGTGAGCCCCCAACCAGGGCGACGGTTCTGGACACTGTCACATGTTTCCAACAAGCCTCTTGCCATTCTAGTCACGTGTACCATAGACATATGGCGTAGTCCCGGGCCAGCAGAGCGTGGTCCAGTTCCTTCGTCCGCTCGTCGCAGCCCTGGTGCCCTGCTCGCCGTAGCGACAGGCGCTAGGACACCATCAGGGACACATTGCCGACTGGACATAAAGTGCTACGCTCTCCCAGTCGCGTATCGTCGGACATGAGATTTTGCAGTGGTCGTCCGGGCGAGAGTGCGTCGACGCGAGCTGACAGTTCGGCAAGCTTGACGTGCGGTGGCGTGATAGGCAGCCCGTCCATTTCGCGGCGGCGATTGAAAACGATGACAGTGGCGTCAGGGATGCCGTGCCTCTGGACGGTGAGCGCACATTCACCACCTACTTCTGCTTGACGTGCGCTGCCTTCAGCGTGGGGACCGTCCGAAACACTCTGGACGCACCGCAATCACTCACCCATGCCCATCATGTCGGCAAGAATGGTACGTGAATGCGGTCGTTTGCTGCGCCTGCCAGTGGGCTAAAAATGAAGTAGACTCGGCAGAGCATGAGCGAAATAGCCGAAGAGGGGGCAGCTCCAGAAGCGCACTCGCCCGGGGCCCTGGTACTTATAAAATATGGTCTCTCCGCGTCCGTCTGTGACCGCGTTCCATTCCAGCCTTGCAGCGTACTCTTTCGCACGGCCCATGGACCCCGATCTGCAGCGTGTGGTTGTGTCAATCCAGCTAAACGACTATCTGACCCGTATGCTCGTTGATAACGGCGCTACCCTAACCTTACAGTTCTTTTTATCAGTCGTCGTCCTCACTACTATTGTATATGACTATGGTAAGTAACCCATACCTGCGTGTGCTTTCGTGGTATGCCGGACAAACCTCGACATTGTCAGTCCTCACATTCTCAAAAGAGGTGCGTATCATGTGAACCGATGGTCAATTCCTGACTGACGTCTTCGCAGGTGGAATACATTTGGGTCAGGAGGCCGCCCTTCTTGGTACGATGTGTGTGTTGATTCGACCACAATAGACCAGGCCATGGACTCGGGTGTCCACATTATTCGTTCTTGTGCGTCTTTCGATCGTCTCATGGTCCCATCATTGATTCAGTTGAGCTTGCCGCCAGGTTCGTTATGTCGGGCTATGTTTCGTCATGTACGTCCATGTCTGTACTCACGCTTGGAATTGATCTCTGATTTGTTCGCTAGACTCGACTGCATCAGTGTGTCCGATCCCTGCGATTTTGTCCTTGCTGAACTGATCTATCCAATCAAAGTGGGGAGTTCTTTCCTACCCGGACCTGCAGAGGTGATTTCCTATCCCAACGACGACCAACAGAAGCACTCAACTCCTTGTAGACGTATGTGTTTCATGCCATCCGTTTATGTGTCCGCGACAATTCCTTGCAATTAAACAACACGATAGGTGTGAGCACGTTCATCCATGTTTCGAATGACCCGCGCTCAGGGATACTTGCAAGGTGACATGCTTTTTCTTTTCGAGACATGGGCCGGTGTGGTTTTTTTCGCTGCCCTGGACTGTGAGATTTCACGTTCACCTGTGGATGGATGGTTCACATTGTTGACCACAGTGGTGATGATCCTCCGTGTATGGGCATTGTACCATTGTTCGCGTTGGATCCTTGCAGCCCTCCTCCTGTTATATGCTGTGGAACTCGTCCCATATCTAATATTCTGCATCCTACTTAGCATTCGGAGCGTGCCCCTAGGTGCGTGAGACACCCCCTTGCATCGTGCATACTACATAGATTGGCATCAACAGTCCTCGCTCAAGTGCCCAATTTTTCGTTTTGCACGAGGCCGTATGGTTCCCCATTTTGGCCCGACTTGATAGACGGTCTCCAGATCGCATTCGGTGCATTGATGTGCGTGCTCGTCAGCGTTCGATTCGTTCGGCAGTCGGTCCAAATGTACAACGCGACGAAGCAGTACCGACTCAGTCGTTACTTCAACGCTCTCGTCAAGGAAGGCGTCGTTTATTTTGTTGCGTAGGTCCACGTCTCGTTCTCTCGTCTTCCGTCTCTCCCATCCTCTGACGGTGCACTGTTATGAACAGCATCCTGGTATACTCGATCATCACCATGACGGCGGCGGCGGCAAACATTCCCATGTATGAGCCGTGGACAGTCCTGCTTGGGGCGATGCAGTCCGTGCCCATGTTCACCCTCGGGCCTCGATTCATCTTGAACTTGCGGGAGCTCTACGCGTGGGATCTCGAACGCCGATTCCGGGCTGACATTGATACGGGTTTCGGGCTGAAGTCGCAGTTTGGCAACGACACTGTGGTGAGCATCGCAGGCGCGTTCTTCGGTGCTGAGGAGCGCGCCCATGATGGGTTGGAGGAGTTGGAACAGGGTGAAGGGGAGATACGGATGGAGGACAGGGAGATACGGGGCGCGGGTAGGGTGTCTGACGGAGTGGACCAGGTGCCATAGTAATTGGGGGTGTATAGTGCTGATGGGAACCCCGCCTTCCCCGGCGCGTGCGACATATATTTATGAGAGGGGGCCACCATTGATCGTGCAAGTGGTGCGACTGAGTCTGGACACGTGGGTCCCTCGTTCGCCGCGAGTTGATGGCTACGCTGATTCATGTAAGCACGCCGGCTTACCTGATTCCGCGTTCGGGATGCTGAGTGGTGTATCGTGTTGGTGCGACGGTCAAGCGGCCGACGGTCTGGCCCTTACAACCCGAACCGGGATCGAGCTCATTGAGGACCGGCCCGGGATTGGAGTGGGAGGACGGAGAGCCCTGGTGATGCGTCAAGGGAGATGTGGGCATCCCGACCGCATTCGGGTGGCACTTGGTCTATGAAAAAACGACACCCTTTCGTGGTCGCCGTCTCGGAGCGCAAAGAGGTGGCCCTAGGCGTCAGTTCGCCAACGACAGAAGGGGCTCTCCAACGGAAAAGTCGGACCGTGTCTCACGTTTGGATGACATACAGCTGGCCAGGTCGTCAACGTACGTTTATGTCCCGAGTGCTGTGTGGAAGCACGCACCAATACGCGCCCATGCACGCCCACCTCGCCTGCGCGCGCCAACCAGATAACGACCCCATCACACGTATCCGTTCGTGTCCGGTGACCAACGTTCTCTGGCGATGTTTGTGAAATTACGCAAGGTGGACGACGGCTTTTCTTTTTCAATGCCATTCGGTACGTCTTGTTGTGACGTTGTCATGCTGATGCGAAGAGCACCGCGAGCGACGGGTGGGATGTGGATGGCATCAGTCCGGGTTGAACCTGCTGTGGCGGAACGCGAATCCACAGCTGACAGGATGGTGGCCTCAGCGCTTTTGGTTTACAGTACTTGCCAGGAAGATGCGGCGGGGCTGGCTAGGAAGCGTCCACTGCTACTACTTTATGTCCAGGTCCCGCATCGCCTCGCTTGGCGCATCCTCTAACCGTTGCAGGGCGACCTATGCGCGTACTTGCGGAGCACTTCGGAGGGGCTCTTGTTGTGTGAGACTCGGCGAACAGTGCACCAAATCAGTGGCGGGCTGTCCAAGTGGCATTGGCATGGTGGCGAATCCCGCCAAGCTTGTCGAGAAAGGCAAGAGCAGAGGTGGAAGCGCAGGACGACGTCCAGAAAGGCTCTACGCAGAACGTCTGGCTCGGACTGCCTTTCCCAGGCTGTGCAGGCCGATTGGTAAAATGAACTGACGTTTGGCTATCAAACTGGCCTTGGCTTGACAAACCGCTTGCCCTCCCCGGCGATTGTGGCTGTGCAATGGCCGAACCTCCACGTCCGGAGTTGCGCCTCCTCCTTGTTTGGATCACATAAGAAGAGACATGCTGGCTCGGACTTCAAACTACGTTCCCCGTCCGCCCTTCCGCTGTCCAGCACCACGACCTTCCAGTTCTCGTCGCGCGGCCCAACCTCTGCGATGTTTGTCCCGTTCGTCACATCTTCCAGGTACGGCCGTTTGGAGCGCCGTAAAGGGGGTGGTGGGGGCGGAAGAGGTAGCAGCACAGGCCGTTCCAGTGGTTCTTCGACGTCCAAGAGCGGAAGTGGGTCCACTTCAAGTGGCGGCAAAACATCGAGCACGTCTAGCGCATCGGGCACCGGGAAAACGAGCACTGTGCCCTTGACCACCACTACCGCAGGCGGAAGGACCTCCGCGACTGCGTATGGGTATGGCGGTGGGAGGACCATCGTCATTCCCGCCGGCCAGACGTTTGCGGGCAGATCAGCGGGTGGTGGTTTGAGAAGCCAGATGTTCGGATCGAGGTGGGTTTCTGCTGGGTTGTGTGGTTCTGTGGTCGTGGACTGACAGGCCAACTCTCAGGACATATGGGAGTGGTTACCCTGGCGTAACGGGGCGTGGTGTTGCGGGACGGGGTTTCCCGTTTTGGTATTGGCCGGTTATCTGGACGGGGAATGATGTGCCGCAAGGGAGCTACTTGCGGGCTCCAGAGGTATGTCGTGTTGGTGATCTGCAGGCTGACCTCTAGTTCACTATCGCGTTTGATTCTAGTATGGACAACCAGGCAATACCAGTCGCGTCGGTGGGCCCATGGCCGAAGCGACGTTTATTTCCAACAGTACCAGTGCGAACACGACCTTTCATGTCCTCTCCGATAACAGCACCGTTTCATCCCTCATCTCCTCTATCGACGCCAACTGCTCCTCTTCTCTTTCACCGTCCAGCTCGAAATCATCTCAAGTATACAATAGCTCGGCACCTGGGGCACCCCAACCCGAGCAAGCAATACAGTACTATCGCGCGAGCAGCATCGTTCTCACTCTTGATAGTTACAACAATTCAGCCACGTTCGGCAGTGACCCCAACGCCACGAATTCGCCGCTGCCATCAGGCATCGACATGACGTTACTGGATTGTTTGAACCAAACGATAGCCCTCTCCGCGCCTCTCGTCAGTGGTGCCGGCGTGCGGTGGCCAATGGGCCCATCCGGCGCATCGATTGTGGGCGTGTGGTGGTTAGCGTGGTGGATGCTTTCCCTGCTGTGAGGTTTGCTATTCTTTTTTATTGTATTTTCATTCCCATTGTTTCGGCTGGGAGAGAACGGTTGTTGCTCTGCTGTCCGCGAGTCTTTATTGACTATTTATGTGCAGCTTTTCGTGTATTGGTACAGCACATCACCCTCCCATAGACTGAGGATATAGCAGTAGTTGTTACGCCTGTAGAGACGATCACATTGGATTCATGACATAATAGTCTAGCCGTAT
This sequence comes from Boletellus aff. lepidospora, assembly GCA_038094175.1. Lineage (NCBI taxonomy): Eukaryota > Fungi > Basidiomycota > Agaricomycetes > Boletales > Boletaceae > Boletellus > Boletellus aff. lepidospora. The sequence continues at coordinate 29,339 of JBBPTT010000020.1, forward strand.
TAGTTACGTTTACTAGTACTCAATTGACTCATCCACCCGATAACCGTTGGCACACGATGGACCCATCCACCACATCAAACGACCCCACGCTTCCATACGATTTCGGCACGTTCGCCTTTGAGCGCATTCTCGACGAAAGTAGGTTTCGTTCCCGCGTCCGTCCCACTGACGCTTCATCGCTGCCTTCTGTGGCTAGACCCAAACTTTCACGTTTTGATCCTGCTTGGCACATTCCCGGCCCCGCCGAGCGCACGATGCGGCAGCGAAGATGACAATGGCAACGTTAAACCTGTGGTCAACTCCGAGTCCGTTGAACCCGTTCCTGCTGCTCGCCTCCCCGCGATCCTGCGCATCGAACGGACCGCGTTCTCGGCCACCTTCACCGATCACTTGTCCTCTAAAGATAGCCTCTTCACGTCTACGAAGCGCATTGGACACACAGACATCGTACGTTTGCGATCTCCTCGCTCTTGGCACTGTGTCATTTTCTTTATCCGTGGCTACAATGTCTTTTGCTCTTGCGAATTCTGCGAACAGTATTCGTGGTTGCATGGTTGGTTGGTTCGCAAGGAGGACATTCCGGACGTCAAGATAACGGTGATCTTTCCGGCGACGGAGGTCCACATTCAAAAGGTACTTTGGTTGACGTGGTCGTTGCTCTCCGACGTCGCCCATGCTTTTTTTTTTTTTTTGCAACGTAGTACACGAAGCAGGAACGCATCATGGTCAGGGAGACGCCCGAGCTGTATCGCACGATCGTCGAACCGTACATTGACGCGTTTCCCGCGTCGCGCACGCAATGGTGCGTTCCGTCCCCATTTTTTCTCATCGCAGCATCCCGTGCGATCCGGGGGTTCGAGACGACGACTTGCTCGCGTGGACGTACATATCGGCCGCCGTCGTCATCGGGCACCGTCTCCATCACCCTCTCATTTTTGAAACACCCTTCCCACTGGCAGGGTCAGGGACGTGCTCGAGGGCAGAGCAGAGGCGGACGCGGTCCTGTGCCGCACCCCGCACTTTGTGATACTGCCCGACATGAAATGGGACCCGAGCGGCCCGATCTCGTCGCTCTACCTCCTCGCCCTCGCGGCCGACCCCGCCATCCGCTCGCTGCGTGACCTGAGGGGCGGCCCGGACGGCGGTCACGTCGGGATGCTGGAGGAGGTGCGGGAGCGGGCGTACGCCGTCGTCCGGGCGCGGTGGGGGCTTCCCCGTGGGGCACTCCGGATGTACGTCCACTATCAGCCGTCTTATTGTGCGTTGCTCGTCCCTCTCTCTTGCGCAGACATGTGTGTCTTGCGGATCTGATTTGGGTGGGGGGAGACAGATCATTTTCACGTGCATGTCGTGCATGCCGCCCAGGATGGGACGATGGGCATGACGGTGGGGCAGGCACATTTGCTGGAGGACGTCATCTCGATGGTGCGCGTCTGCGGCGTCGGGCGGTGTCGTGCTTGCTGACGCGTGGATGATGCTGCAGCTCAAGCATTCTCCAAACATCTTGTCCGAGCTCACGTTGACGTACGGACTCGGTTCGCAACACGGACTCTACGATGTGATGGTGGCTGCACAAGGTGACTTGGACCGCGACGGCCCATCGCAGGCTGAATAGGCTAGTGCCGGCTGCTTCGCTCACGACCTCTCCTTGACTTTGTTGGCAAACAAGGGATGAATAGAGATCCAAATGCTCAACGAACGTTAAGCGACGCTGCGCTATTCTACGTTTGTGCTCGACTTCATATAATGCCATAATGTTTTCCAAGGCATGAGCATGGAAAGTTGCACAAGACAGCCTAGCAACATGATATACGGAAGGAAGTACACATGATTGTTGACAAATGTAGGGAAAAGATGGTACCTAGGTAGCGGTCCTGGAGACAGGAGTGTCAGGCTCGCGTCGACCGGCAAGTCTGGATCTTACTTGTGCGAGGCTTTGATAGCAGCAACCTTGGCTTTCTTCTCTGCGACGCGTTTTTGAAGGATCGTGCTAGATAGTAAAGGGTGGGTGAGCGCATTGGTGAACATGTGGACTGGCGCGCACTCGTATTCCGCTTTTTGCTCCTTTTGACGGTCGAACCGGCGACGGTTGAGGGACCGCAGGTGGCGGCGGCGTTGTAGGCGGATGGGGGTGACAAGCCGCTGGATCTTGGGTCTGCCAGATGGACTGAGTTATAGACCCCCGACGAGCGAGCGGCACGACTCACGCCTTGGTGTATGGCTTGGCGTTCTCCTTCTTTGCGCTTTTGACCTCCCGTCGCACGACATACTTCTTCACATCATCATCCTTGCTCAAGTTGAAGAATTTTCTGATCTTCGTCGCACGCTTGGGACCGAGTCGCTTGGGGAGGACGGTGTCCGTCAATCCGGGGATTTCGCTCTCGCCCTGCTTGACAATGACAAGCGAGAGGACAGCAATGTCGGGACCAACGATGCATCCACGGACGGACTTGCGCTTGCGCTCACCGTTGCGACGGATGCGGTAGCACGAGTGTCCATCGGAGAGGAGTAGGCGGACACGATGTGGGAGTAGAACACCTTGCTTCATAGGGAAGCCTTGCTTGTCGTTCCCGCCCGTGATGCGGACGATGTAACCCTTGAATTCATCGCCCAGGGTGTCAGCCTCGACTTCTTGGGCGATTTTCTTCTCGAAAAAGACGCGGCTGGATGGGAGGTGAGACGGAAGCGCGAGAAAACAGGGCGTGTGACGCACAATCGTCGCTCCTCGTCGATATTGAAGGTCTTTTGTTGGCCGGTGGCGGGGTCTGCACGAGATGAGGACATGGACGGGTGGTCTCGAGCATCTACTCACTGGCGATGTTGAGCTTCATGCTGCTCTGGACGTCAGCAGGGACTAAACGACTGAGCTGGATGTACGCACATGGACGCAGGCCGTCACCAGCGGGGTCGATCTGGGGGACGGCGTGCAAGCTAACAAATTAAGGTTTGCAACTGTATAGCACCATAAGCCACATCGTCACGCGTGACAATACCCAGCGAGACACGCTGTTGACCGTCCTCCACACCGACATCTGTGTGAGCTTCCCCACTTCCTCGTCGTCCGCGACGTTGCTGACAGATCCCACAGAGCAGCCATGGGTCGTCTGCATGCTCCCGGGAAGGGTATCTGTGCGTTGTTGGTCACGGTGATCTTTTCAGCCGACTCAGGTCGGAGCTCTTGCCAGCCTCGTCTGCCCTTCCTTACCGCCGCACCCCACCGTCATGGGTCAAGACTACCCCAGACGAGGTCGTAGAACAGATCATCAAACTCGCTCGCAAGGGCTCGACCCCATCTCAAATCGGTGTCGCCCTCCGTGACCAGCATGGTATCCCACAGGTGCGCTTCGTCACCGGGAACAAGATCCTTCGGGTGTTGAAGCGCCATGGTGCGCGATACCCCCTCCTCATGTGCGATCGCTGACCCATGCCTTGGGCAATCCCACTCAATAGGCCTCGCACCCCAAGTACCTGAAGACCTCTACCACCTGATTAAAAAAGCCATCTCTGTTCGCAAACATCTCGAGGTCAACCGGAAAGACAAGGACTCAAAGTTCCGTCTCATTCTCATCGAGAGTCGAATTCACCGACTAGCGAGGTATTACAAGACCAAGCAGGTCATCCCACCCAACTTCAAGTATGATGCCAGCACCGCGTCGACGTTGATCGCTTGAGTGAGGACATGGCGTCTGGTGATGTGGCTTCGAGTGGGTGCGTCAGAGGAGGGGGCGGTGCCCGAAGCTGACACATGCCTTGCACATGCAGTAATCGAAAATGTAGGCTTATCCTTTTTGTGCGTACGTCGGCTATGCGCAACATCACGATTTCTTTCTCTCCATCCATGCAAGCAACTTTCCGTTTGTTGTTCTCCTGAATACCCGACTAAGATATCACCACGATCTCTGAGTATGCGGATCGTTGAGCGAACTGGACGATCTAGCCAGCCTTTGAGTTCCCTGATCTTTTCCGACTGACTAGATGTTGGGGTGCCTTGGAACCACAGTCGCTGATCTCATCTTCGGCATTGAACGAGAATTGGAACGGTTAGTGTTGACAAACCAGAGACTTGCGCGGTGACAACCAAGCAACTAGCACCTGACCATGCTTTCATCATTTCTACAAGCGCTCAGAGCGACACGAACACACCCTGCACTCTCGTATGTTTTGTCCGGGCAGAGCCAAGGAGCAGCGGAGAGGCAGTCACCACCAGAAGCCCTGATTCCGACTCTGAGCTCCTCAGCATCCTCCTTTGTGCCTCCGCTCTCTGTCATGCTATCTTTTCTCCCTTGGGGTTTCAGCAGACCAGCTATGCGCGAGGTCGAGCGAGCCGAGAACCCCCAAGGGACTACGTTTCACGAGGCAATAGGGGCAAGCAAAGGTTGAACCACAGAAAATGTTCCTTATTTACTTGAACATCAAGACGTCGACAGCACGCCCGCGCTTTGACTCACATTTTTTCGGCCAATCAAACTTGAAGCCTGAAGGCCTGCCACATCCCAAAACGTCAACTTTTATATTTCGAGTGGTACATTCGTGTTCTGGGAAAACGTCTAGACCAGGCTCTCAAATTCTGCAAAACGCATGGTGACAGAATCGGCTCTGCGGCCTGCGGGCGTAACCCGCCCACGCCTGCAGGGGGTCATCTCATCAACCGAGTCATCGGGAGTCAAAGCCTGATCGGTGCGTACCTCGTCGTAGAGCGCCACGCGTGGCACACCCAAGATCTTTAGACCCAGCCATAAGATCGCGGCCGTCATGCCGCTGCCACAGGTGGTGAAGATCAGTCGCTTTCCATCCAATACGGACTGTGCATGATGGGCCCCGATAGCGTTCACGAGGGCCTCCCGTAAATCGGGCTCAGACAAGAAGGTGGTATATCGGCCGGGGGAATTTGATATCGCGTGCTTTTGGAGGAAGAGACTGAAGGTAAGGGAGAACGCGTGGGGGATGTGTCCCGAAGGTAGACTAGGCCGCGGCTCTGGATCGAGCCCCAGAAAGCTACAGATTAGCCGTAGATGACGGTTTGGGCACGATACGCAGCAGAAGAAAGAAGGGACATACCGGCGGAGAACGCGTGCATCGACAACCAGCTCCACGGCGGGATCCGAAGCCGGATTCACGAGTGAGTTGGCTATCACCTGTTCGTATGCTGCCACGGGTACACTCAGAACAAATGTGATTGGGCGATAGCGAAAAAAAATTGGTGTCTCACAACGGATAGCTGCCTTGTCCGAAACAGGAGCGGGATAGACGGACCTCTGCCCGGTTGGCGGCCCACCGGTGGTTTCAAACCCCTCTGCTTCCCATCGTGGTAGACCGCCATCGAGGATGCTGGATTTTTGATGACCAAACGCTCTGAACATGAAGAGAGCACGAGGCGAGGAGAAGACTCCGTGTGTATCGTATCTACGATAACGATCGCCGCTTCGTCGACCGTACTCTCTTTTAACGTAGCACCTGGGAGGACTCACATCACGACGTGACTGTTTGGGTGGATGCCAAATGTTTCTACCCCACGATTGTTCAACACCGAGAGAAATAGGAGAGTGCGAAAAACGGACCGCATGCCTCAGCGAAAACTTGAGCGGAGGGCATCATGTGTTTCAAGCCGAGTGGGTGGGGGCTCGCGACCTCGTCGAGGTCGAGATACCAGGCACAGGGTATATGCTTGGCCAGAAACTCCTGGGAAGGGTCCCGAGGGGGCCGGGTGTTGGGCATGAACCAGGTGACGTCGAGAATGGACACATCGACGCCCGACACTATGAGTTCCCGCAGATAGGATGGCGAGAGTAAATACGGGGTTGCCATCGTTGTGGAGAGGACACTGTCAAAGGAGAGTTACTGTGCTGATATCGATCATCATGGCCATCTGAGCATTTTCTACGTGAGCCATACGCGGAAATTTAGTACGACATTCCAAGTACGGCCTCTACGCCCACATCGCTTTGAACTTTTCGTCAAACTCTACCGTCACCTCGTTCACCACCTCAAGCACTCTCCAATCCCGCTCTGCTACCCACGCTGGTTTGGCGCGGCCCATTCCACTTCCTGCCTGAGTCGCCCGTTGCCCGTCGCCTTCATCTTCGTCCTCCCCGCCATCCTTTTCTGTCGGGTCGTCCACGTCGATGAACCCGCTGTCTAGGCCTTCCGACCCTCCGTCTTCATCCTCGCCCTCGCCCTCCCCAGCGTCCGCCCGCACCCGTTTCCGCGTGATCAGCTGCTCCAACACCCCTCGGACCGTCAACAACGTCAACGCGAACTCTTGCAACACAAACCAAATGTCGCCGCGTCGGATCCCGTTCGCCTCGCTCAGCGGTCGTACCTGGCCGTGCGTGTAGAAATCGAGAATGTATGCGTTGAGGGCGAAGCTGTGCGTCGGCGCGTGGGCATGACGTGGCTTGGTGCGAGGGTGTCCCGAGATTCGGTCCTCGTCCTCCTCATCCTCCTTGTCCACAGTGAGCTTGGCTGGAGGTTCTGCAAAGATGGGCGCAAACGATGGAGTGGCGTGTTCGTTGAGACTCAGGCCCCGTCTCGCTGTCCTCGCCAGGTCCGCCACGCTCCCGAACCGATCGTCGTGCCCCGAGTTGGCAACGAACAGGGACCTCGCCACGACGCGTATCGACGTCTCCCGCAACCACGTCCCGAGCTGCGTGCCCGTGGTGGACGTGCTACCAAACTCGATGTCGCTCAGTGGGAGGCGGATATCCGGGCCCAGTTCTGCGTCGTGCTGGGAGCCATACGTGAGCGCATACCCCGTAAAGATCTGCAGGATCTCTTCTTCGTGCGCGGCGAGCACACGCCGGGCATCGTCCGACAAGGGTGGCAAAATCACCCTTGACGCTGAGTTCTTGATAACCTCTGCGATATTCTCGTCTCGGAGATACGATCCTGGCAAATACCGTCTTCCAAACAGGTGACTCATGAGGAGGATAATGTCCCGCTTGGCTTGAATAGTGCTTGATTGTGCGCAGATGCGATGAAAGACTCCCTGTCTGAGCAACGCGACAAGCGCAAAGTTGCTCGGTTCCGTGTAGTAGAGGTGAGAGGCAATCCCAAAGAGATTGAATGGACGACCATGTTCGTCCAACAGGCGCGCACGTCGAAGGTAATCAATACTGAATCGAAGGTGGTGAAGGAGCTGGTGTGTGCCCTCCTTTGAATCGAAGCCAACCTGTGGGAGACGGAACAAGCGCTGGACGGCATTCACGCTGGCGGGCGAGTAATCAGAACCCTCGAGAAGGTTAAAGAGACGAAGAATGAGCGTAGACGTCGTGGGGAAGTTAGCACCGAGGGATGGGAGTTTGGACAGCGTTAATCGCTGAACCCGATCCATGGGCAGACCATAAAACACTACTTTTCCGAGTAGATCATACCCACGTCGCCCAGCACGACCTGCGCACTGTCTGTACTGTTGCAGAGTGTCAGCGTCTTGTCGCGAAAGCAGCTCGTCACGACGCATACCATCAAGGCTGTCAGGTATGGCGAATCACCACAAAAGACCGACGTCTTTGTTGGTGCGTTGATACCGAGCGCGAGCGTTCCTATGTCACTCTTCGTTAGCCGTCCACTTCAATTCCGGGCACAGGGAACAAACCCGTCGCAAATATGACGCGAATGAACCCTTGACGAAACAGACTATCCAAGATCTCGGTGGTCAAAGACGTTGAGCCCACTTTATGCAAACCCTACCCACCTTTCAACAAGCGTTCGATAGTGCTTGTTCATGCCGGAATGATGCACCGCAATCCCTCGTGGCAAGCAAGCGAGCGCCCACTTTGGTGTCGAAGTCCACCGCGACAGCTGCGCCACCTCCCCCTTGAGCGTGTTCAGCGTGTACGACGCATGCAGGTCCGCGAACGAGAACTGGGGCAGTGGCGCGTTTGGATCGAACGACGCCTGCCACTCCACCGTCTCCGTTGGGACATCGTCCAGATCCGTTCTGTTTTTCGTCGTTCTGGCAGTCGCCCGTTGGCGGTCTTTCGCCCTCAATTTCCATTCTTGGTACTGTGCCAGTTTGCGTTGCCATGCCGGGTTCGTGTCGCGCCATTCCTTTTCTTTGACGACGAGCGCTCTGCAAAGCGTATTGGCCATGATTTCGCAGTCTGTTCGATCAAAGTTGAAAAAGATCGCTGGCTAGAGGTTGGGGGGAAGCGAGATGTGTACATATCAATAATGCGTGCCGATCGAAACGCTTACCAGGTCGCCTTGAACGTGGAGATCGCAGACGAGATGGATCAAGTTGTCTTTGAACGTCACCCGCCCTGGCTGAGCGTTGACTGCCTGGGTGGGCACGCGACTCAACGTCTTGTCTTCGAGGCTCGATATGATCTTGTTCAACGGAGCCGCCGGGTCGCGAGGATCGAATTTAGACACCATGGGCGCGAGGCGTGCTTTGAGCGCCTCGTCGTACGCGATCACATCCTTTTGTTGCAAGAGTCTGTCAGAAGGGAAGAACTTGAGTGGATCCAACCTGTCCACGACCGAGGGTGGTACGTCCCCGTGCACCACGAGCGCCCGATAGAGCGTCAAGGTATCCGCGGCTTCTAGCGCTAGATCGGAGGGGAGAGACTTTGGTCCGAAGGCGAGCATCGCGATTGGATGGAGGTATCGCATACGCCCGGTGGACTGGTGCGAGGAGATCGATTCGAACGTGCTGCTCGGTTTTTCATGGAGGTTGTAAAAGAATTTGCGGAGATGGGAGTATCGGTGGGGGTGATGGACAAAGGCGTGTTGGAAGCCGCCCGCTCTTTGGACAGCCCCGAGCCATGTGTTAAACTTTTCAGGAGCACCCACCGTTGCGGACAGGCCGCTAAAATGAGATCAAACAGGGTCACCATTCGGCGCGAGCCAGAAAAGGACGAGGACCGACATGATGGGACAAGGAGCGAGCAAAAGGATCTGCTCCCACACAGACCCGCCCTCTTGTTGGCCGATCGTATGGATTTCGTCAAGAATGATGCTGCAAGGGCCGTTGAACCACCACAAAAGAAAAATCACAGTGGCAATCAACCTACTATTTCACGCGGGGAATCCATACCTTTGCCAAGGGCGGCGAAAGCATCATGATCGCGAGCATTTCCGGGACCGTAACGAGAATCTGGCACTCCTGAGGGTCATTGATGCGATAGTCGCGCGTGTGTATGGCCCAGCAACTGCCTGCACATCGCAAAGTAGCTGTGATGAAGCCTTTTTCGGCAAGAGCGGGGAGAGAGAGCAACTTACGGCCATTAAGGTCCTTGCTGAACCGCGCATATACCTCCGCGGCCACCTGGACAACAAGGGCTTTCGTTGGGGCAACATAAACAATAACGCCATCATTGGATCCCCGGAGGACTTTTTCCATCGCGTAATATGAAATAAATGTTTTACCCGCACTAGTCGGCGCTGGTGGTAGTGACGCGTGCTCAATACAACCTCGCGCGGCCACCCAGATTCAACGGTCACGTACCCACGACAAGGAGGGAGTTGTAGTCATCGATCGCGTCCAGGACACGTCTCTGCCACGCGTCGGGTTTAAACGAGACCCGCGGATCAGATTGGCTATCCATGCTCCGGTCCATGTACTCGCCAAACGTGCGCAACTGCCACTCGATGGGGTGCTCCTCGATGTGCATGAACGCGTGGAGTGGCTCTTGCGTCTTCGCCTTGACCAGTTCCACGAACTTGAACGTCAGCGGCCGGTCGTCCTTTTCCGGCGTCGTTGTCGGGACTGCGAGCGCGCTGGCGTATGCAGAGAGCCCGAGGACGTGCAGCACGTCTTGGACGCATTTTCGAACGGCACTCGTCGAAAAGTTGATCTCCAGGATGTCTTTGATTGTGCGGAGCACCGTCACGCCGTGCCCATCGCGAACCGCCTGCGACTCGCGCTGAGGATCCAAGATCCAATGTTGGAATAAGCGATGTAGACGGTACAACGCCAGCTCGACGGCGACGAGCGGTTCGGTGGTCCTCGGATTGCGTTTTAGATCCGAGAGCAGCTTCTCCACGGAGGATGGAGAGGTCTCTGAATCCAAATCACGAATGCGCGCAGTCCACCACGTCACCGACTCGGTGAGTTGCTTCTGGGACTTTTGCGCCAAATTCTGTTCTCGGATGGCGTCCGCTTTAGATTGCTTTTGTGCCCCCTTGTGGGCGCCGGGGCGTGCATGGCTTGGCTTCGGCTGTTGCTGTAAACATGTATCTCAGTTCATGACGAACAGATCGGTCATGTAATGTAATGTAAAAAAATGTAGTAACCTTGGATGCGAGCTGAGGCGCTGTCGCCTTGACCAATGGTATCTTGATCTGATGCAACGCCGCACCCGAGGCCCCCGTCAAAGTCGCAGCCTGGTCATGTAGCGTCTTCATGAACCGTTGGTGAGCCTTGAGCCTCTTTTTTCGTTGCCACTCTGTCACGTTGGCCGAGGGCGCCTCGCCGCCAAGGTGCTTTGGCAACAGGGGCTTCTTGTGGTTGTGCCAGTGCCGGGTGTCGTTGAAGAGTACGCCGTCGTCAAAGTACTTCCCCCTAGGCTCCTCTGCCGGGTGTTTGTTGCGTGGGCCCGTCTCGTCCCCCCCTTCCTCACTGCTGGTGTCCCATTCGTCCGTATCGGACCCTTCGTCCTCGTCCACACCTTCGTCTTCCTCCACTTCATGGTCGGCTTGGTGTGCCTCTGCAACACCTTCTTTGGTGAGACCCCGAATCGGCGCGAGTTCGTCGTCGAAAACCTTGTTGCTAAAAGACAGCAGTTCAGACCTGTTCTCCGCAGGCGAGGAGGCGAGCGCTGGCGACGACGGAAGGAATTCGGCAGCCAACTGTGAGAATGCCGAGATCGGCACGGAGAACCGGGACAGATGGTCCCGCACAAAGTTGGTGACGTCGGCTCCCAACGCACTTTGCACCGAAAGGCTGTTGTGCTCTGCCAAGAAGCGGACGAGCGCAAGGAACACCCTCACGTCCACATCGATGGTGGTGCTCAGTGACGTGATGGCCACATCCACGATGCGGAAGACGGCCGGGAGGAATTCTGACGCGACATAACGCTGGAATTGGGTCTTCATAGGCTCCAGTCTCCTCGCCCGATCTTGCGTCGAGAGACGAGGAAGCAACACTAGATGAATAAGGAATGCAAAGAAGAGGGCCTTTTCTCGAGCGCCAGAAAACTGCGCTTGCGACGCGACCTTGAAGACAACATCTCCGACTCCGACTGCTTTCAAAGTTGGAACGGGTCCGCCTGACGTGGATGAAGGAAGAGCAGTAACATTTTTTGCCGCTTCACCGAGCGTACGAGCCGCCGTGGAATGTGCATTACGCACATGTTTGGGAATGGGGCGGCGTGATTTCGATTCATAGACAAAGGAAAGTATCTATACGACGGAACGAGCTGAGTATTACTTCGTAGTGGCAATGCAGAGGTAGTGACCTTTGAGTCGCGAAACTCGGCACCAGCCAGGAGCGCCAGTGCCAACCCACTTGTCAGAAGATTACGTAAGAAAGTAAGGTGGCAAAGGCGGCGTTGAGCGGCGAATGGACTTATGGAGTCTGGATCTGTGCCACCGTCATTGACCAGGGCGAACATGGGCTACGAAAGAGTAAACGAAAAGAGAATCGATATCGTATGCCGACTCGCCTTTCGCAAAAACTGGTACTCTCTCCATTTGGGGTCGGAAAGACCAGCGAATACGCACACGGAGATTTGAGGTATCTTGAGGAGATGATTGAACAAAAGCTTTCGAGCGAGCGACCTGGATGCTTCCTCAGGGTCACCCGTCCTTAGAGCAGAGTGTTGGGATTCTGCTTGGCCTCAGGATGGGATCTGGATGATGGCACGGGACTCACCGTGCCAAAACACGACATCAAACACAGCCAAACGCTTGATGAATTCGTCCAGGGTACGTTCAAGCAGGTGGAAAGCATGTAGGATTTGGAAAGAAGGGTCTAGTTCCACCGTCATCCACAGGACCTATGGGAGGGAGTCCCACGTTGACGCTTACCATCTGCTTTCGCCAGTGCCAACAGTGGGTTATCGATAACAAGCTGGATCAGCGAATGCCCTATGTAAAGAGAGCGCGCATGTTAGAAAAACGGACACGAAACCTGTGGCGCCAGCTACCATCGATGATAAATGGCTCAGTTCCAGCATAGTCACCAAGCAGATCCATCCACCTAGCTTGCCTGCTGGCAGTGTGCCATTCAGCATCGATCCATCTCAACGCTTCCGAGATTGATGATGAGCCGGACGCGTCGTCTTGGGGCATGACAACCCTATGATGATCAACCTCGAACTCTTCCAGGTCCATCGTACAATCGGGTGCTTTATCGGTAGTGAGATGATCGCGGGTTTGAGAGGAGAGACACGGAAAAATTCAAAGTCTTGGAGGTACTCCTGAAAAGGGCTGGGTCCGTGCGCAATCGTAAATCGCCGTTGCTGTGCAGGTCTTTGAGGTTCTCGAAGCAAGAATTGCTGGATTGCGCCGGTCCCCCGAGGACTGTCGTTTGCGAGCACTATTCCACTTCATCAACGCCCACTTGTAAAGAACGCCTGCGAGGCCACATGGGCGATAGAACATGAAACATGTTCACATCGCTCACGTGGCCTGGCAGGACCACTCGTATATACACGCGAAGCTGACAGAAGAAAAAAAGGCGACAAGGGGATTCCACCGACTTCGTGCGTAACGCTCGGAAGTTCTTACATGGCTAGCAAGTAGTGGAGGGGGGAGAGCGCTACGGATTCCTTCCCTCCGAGAAGGTCCGCTGTCATTTCGATTGTTAGAGCAGTCCTCGTTTGGTCGAGCTGCGTAAATTCGGCCTGAACCGCGTATCGATGTGACGAGTGCGAGAAGAGGACGAAACTGAGAAAACGGAGCGGAGGTCTGGACTGAGTGGTGAAAGCATCAATAACCGAGACAACGGTGACCCGGCGCAAGGCAAAAGTGATGATGAGATAAGCATGGCGTACCACGACAAGTCTCTAGCACAGCGCGAGTGTTGGTAGGCATCCCACACTTCTCTGCTATCGGCTCTTTTACAACAGCGCGGGCTTTCCTATATGATCACTCCGGGACTCCTCGTTCCGTTGGCTGAAACTCGTACGAGGAGCCTACCCCATAGCCCCACACCGTCGCAGGGGGGTTTCTTCCCATGCTGCTATTTTATTTCCCATTCAACACGCTTGATGCGTTCCGGTGAGTCGGATGAAATAGCTCGATCGCCGCTGCGTCGACAGTAAACCCGGACCACGTCGATGAGCTCTCGCTGGATCCCAAGTAGCCCTGTCGACGTTGCAAGCCAGGATGCCCCAGGTATGGCGTCGTGGCGAACATGCCAAAGTACCCTGTCGTCCGGGGTCGGGCTTGGACGAGTAAAGCCTGAGCTCTAGACTCGATCGGGCCCTCTGCACACCGATCCGGGCGAGCAAGCGATTCCCACTTCAAGCCACGGGCGATGACGAACCGGCAATCGAGCATCCAGGGCCCATTCCACCGAACGCTGTGTTACTTTGCTTTGCATCTGCCTGAATCTCCGTCCGCAGTTCGGTGCATACATGGGCCTTTAATAGACGTGCGATGCGTCGTGGCATCCTCGAACCTGTGCTAGCGCAGTCGACGGGCATCAGACCACACCTTCCGGTTGCGTGCGTGCGTGCAAAATTTGCACCCATGGACACCGGAAACGCGTCGCATCGCCGTCGCCTTGACCGTGCACTTCACGTCGACGCTGGCATGTTGACGGTGGTCACCGTATGATACCCGAACTGCGGACCGCGGCAGCCCAGCGGTCCCCGACGCATCTGAAGGCGTTGCTAAACGTCCATCGGGAACCTTATCATAGCTCTACCAACCTTACAGTAAGCGCCCGACCTGCGTGATCCTCCTCCCCATGTCTTCAATCAAGGCTCCACGCCAGCTCAAGAAGGGCGTCGGCGGATTCGACGCATCGTCCTTGCTCGAGACCCCGCGCAGTCACCCCCCCCAGCGTGCGATCCAACGCGCCGTTAGGAGCTCCCTCGCCGAGCCACTCTGTAACAAAGTTCCAGATCTTGGTGTGCGATCTACGCACACCACGCATATACGTCAGCCCTTTTTTTTTTTTTTTTTTTGGTTCCAGGACGATGGATCTGTCCGGCTATGCAGCGCGCGCGCCACCGTGCCGCTGGACAAGTCGGAACATCCTGACGGACTCTGAACAGCATGCGCACGTGGAAAAAAAAAAGGTTCGCCGGTCAACGTACGCGTGACACCGCTCGCTCCACTGCCTTGACACGCGAGCGCGTCCCTCGGGTCAGCGTTTCCCCTTGCCCCCCGCCCCTCTCGCCCCTGGGGTTTGAAAGCATGGACAGTGCCGGTCGCCGTATGTATGTCTGTCCGTCCGTGGGCGGTCAGCGGATCGGCTCTTTCTTTCGCGACCGGCGACGACGGACTGAGAGCGGCTGCACGCCCGAGGCACAAGCACGGGCGGTCGCAGGGACGACGCTCGTCCGTCCCTTTCTGGCGCAGGGGACGCAGACGGGCCTAAAGTGCATGGCGAAAAATGGATGCTTAGACAAGCCAGGGTGCCGCCCGCCACCCGAACGCGGCCCCGAGAGGGCGAGGACGCCGGGGGAGGGCATTGTACGAGGAGAAGCGAGAGCGCTACGCGAAGGGACGGGCTGCGTCACACGCCCACGCGTCAGGTTAGGCAGTCGTTCCGTACGAGACTGGGTTCGTCCAGATGCCACCGGGGATGCCTGGATGCCGTGATGGAGAAAAGCCAAGCCAAACGCGTGAAACGCACACACACACACAAGTGGAGTCTGGGAAGACGGGGCTCGGGCGGTTCTCAAACTCCGTATGGTGTCTCGACAGGAATAAGCTATGACCCTCTTTGTTTTCCCCTTCCTTGGAAGAAAGCGGAGACTGCCACGCAGCGACTGCCCCGAGTGTGCCAAGACGGCCGCCGAGATAGCCGGCCCGGGGAGCAGATTCGCTCGTTTCTCGTCGTGTGCTGTGCGAGGCCGTCACGGGTAGTGCCTCATGACCAGATTGCCCGGCTTGTACGGATGTGCCAGCGTTACCGAGGCAGTGCGCCCACCTCAGGTGCAGTAAGCGACCCAATCCGACCATGGCACACACGAACCATCCTGGCATATCGTGGGCGAACGCGGGAACCCGTTGGTACACCGATCCCCGTCCACCCTTGGGATCGCGTTCGGGGGGAAAGGGGGGACAATGTGTCTTCACATGGGCAGGCAGCCCCGCCTTGTCCGTTCACACGATCGGGCAGTCGATGATCGATAATCGCGCGCGCGCAGGGGGGCGGGCGGGGGTCTGCCGTTCATCGCATCGTTCTGTTACACCGTTGTGCCGACACGTTTTAGCCAACCGGGCGGTTCAGCTTCAAACCGTCGCCCGGCGGGGCATTTCCAACCGCCGTTGTGTTCATTTCAAAAGCGAAACGCGCACATCTCGACTGACACACGGAGGGGAAGAGGTAACCTAATTCCGTTAAGCATGGATGGATGTGGTGATGGGCGTACGTCACGGACGCGCCTCTTTTGATCCACATGTCGTGAGACAGAATCCTCGGTATCCAACTGGAGATGGCTTCACGTTGACTGGCTGTCCGGCATCCATGCCACGAGAGACGGCCCCCGCGACGGCAAGACGGCCTCTCGGCCGATCACCGCGTCTGGCGTGCACTCACGGTCCCCTCGAGTCCCCATCATCATGATATGCCAGCATCGTATACCAACAAAATGACAGTGTGCTCACTTGTTGGCGCGTCCTGATCGGACCCGCTCATACCTTAATTTAGCCCCCCTGAATAGACGCATAGACGGAGCTGATCCGATCAACGCAAGCGAGGTCGGACCGAGGTAAGAAAAAAAAAAAAGCAAACTGCGGTTGGATCGAACGTGATTGGCATCCATGCATGCTTTGGGAACGTGCGTTGTCGCGACGCATCGCGTAGTGTAGCACAAGAGTGAGGGCCCCTGGAGGCTTGTCAGTGTGAGGCCGAGTGCGTTCGCATGGCTACGCGGCTGCAAAAAAGAAGCGAGAGAGCGAAATTCACGCGTCCATTTTCTGGCTTGTCAGCGAGCGACAATCGTGGAAACAAAATGGAGTGTCCGACTTGCACGGGTGGGCGCCGCGGGAAGCAAAGTCAGTTCGTTTCAGCAGAAAAAAAAAGCGGCGGAAAGACGACCGCGGATTCGTGCGGTTTAGACGCCTGTCATCAACATCACAGGAAGGGTGTAGGCGAGCGCGGAATCATGACGTGTTGATGTTTCGACAGGATAGAATTGGCTAGACAAAGCGGACCATTCATGCCCGGGAAGCGTGACAACGCTGTGTAGATGCTTGGGACGCAAGGCCGAACGAGGGCATCGACGAGGACCAACCGCAGTGAGGATGGATTCGGACAACGGGTCGGTGCTCGTGGCGAATGCCTTTCAAGGAGCGTGTCCCCAGACAGGGTGCGCCAGACACGTGTTCGCTCGAACTTGAGGTGCACGATTTCGATCTGCGACCCTGAAGCTGATCACCTGGAACCTTCGGGCCGACCTTGGGGATAAGCGAGCTATTTCGAACGTCCTCTCCATCGCTGCTCTAGAGTCGGTAGAGGTACGCACGCGCCAGAACCACAGAGCACGCTGAAACGGTCGACGTGGGGCTCGTAGCCAGGACCTGCTGTCATCGTGGCGCTCGTCCGTCAGCGGGTCCAGACAGATCCAGACATCGTGGACGCACCGTATGGTGGGATTCCCGTGGCACACGGTCGTCGGTTCGGGCCGCGCGTGATGGCGGCCCGCTGACATCCAAGATTTGAAGAGCAGCGAGAGCGGAGCAAGCGCTTGATCCAAATCGCTCCGACTCGCCATCCATGACCATCCATCTTATCGAACTGAACAACGGGCGGTCGATCCCAGCCATCGGCCTCGGTGAGCGCCACCCGTGATGAGAGAGCGTGCCGATCCAAGACGCTGTAGGCACCTGGCAGTCGAAACCCAACGAGGTGGGGGATGCCGTCAACGTGGCGCTCAAGGCTGGCTATCGACACCTCGACTGTGCTTGGTGGGTTGCGCATAGATCCTAGGATCCTCGACGGGCCAACACGTCCCCCGCGGTACAGGAGCTACGGAAACGAACAGCAAGTCGGGCAAGGACTCAAAGCGTCGGGTGTTCCCAGGAAGGACGTCTTTGTGGGTGGCCCGTCGAGACTCGCTCAGACTGGACGCAAACTCGCCAAACGCAGATCACGAGCAAGCTGTGGTGCACACACCATACGAGGGTGGAAGAGAGTCTTGATCAGACGCTCGCCAATCTCGGAACGGATTACCTCGATCGTGCGTTGTATGGTGGCGGGTGATGGTGGAGCTGTGACGCCGCTTCCCACCGCAGTGTACCTCGTTCACTGGCCCGTGGCGCTCAACCCACACGGGAACCACCCCGTGTTCCCAACCCGTCCCGACGGCACTCGCGACGTGGACGGGTCGAGAGACCTGGTTGACACGTGGAAGGACATGGAGGGACTGATCAAGAAGGGTGACGTGCGCCCTGAACCCGTGGCACGCTGTCTGACGCACGTTGCAGGCAAGGTCAAGACGATCGGGGTGTCGAACTTTTCGCGGGTGATGCTCGAGAGGATTCTTCCGACTGCAGACATCGTTCCGGCGGTCAACCAGGTGCGCGGCTGCTGTTCCCTGGTGATCCAAACCGACTGACGTGCCCGATCAGCTGGAGCTCCACCTGTACAACCCACAGCTCAAGCTGTTGGAGTACCTGAAGAGCAAGGGGATCGTTGCGGCGGCGTATTCGCCGCTCGGATCGACCAACGCGCCGCTGCTGGACGATCGGGTGGCGACACAGATCGCGGGCAAGCATGGGCTGAAGACGCCGGACGTGCTGCTGGGCTATCTCCGTAAGTGCGCGCGCTGGTTCGCACGCCCGTCAGGCTCACGGAGGGATGCCACAGTGGCCAAGGGCGCTGTGGTGCTCCCAAAGTCGGTGAACCCGGGCCGCATCGAAGCCAACATTGCGGGTGCTGGGGCTGCGTACAGGAAACTGACGGCAGAGGACGTGGCGCGGCTCGATGAGGTGGCGCCGGGCGGGAAGCAGCGACGGTTCATCGTGCCGCCGTGGGGTGAGCGCCGCGTCCGTTTGGGGAGATGCGGGTGGCTGACGGCACGCAGGCGTCGACCTCGGGTTTGAGGACTGGGCGGTGCGCGGGCGGGAGGGGCGCTGATCGCGAGCCTGGGGTGGCCCTGGCAGGCTCGGGGGGTGGTACGGACCATGTCAGGTAGCAACGCAGAATGGCAACGGTCGGACGAGGGTGTCCGACGCGAGCTCAGCGGGGGATGCCGGCGACGGGCTGGGCGCGCTCTGAGATCGGCGGGCTGTGCGTGCGTCGCCTGGCGATGGCCTGATGACGATGAGGATGATAACGTTGTCGCGCGTGCCGTTTCAGCAACGCTGGGCGTGGTGATGACATAAGCCATCCCCAGATCTCTGACCCTGTTGCCAGTGCGCCGCACCAAAACGGCAGTCCCACGCAGCCCCCAAAACAGGGTCGACGCCGGCCAGGCTCACCCGCAGAAATGCGCAATGTGAAGCTCCGGAACGCCATGTCGTATCCATTCGGGTACCGCTTTTGTGCTTCCGTCAGACGCCCAGGGCCCGTCGACCAGCCCCCGCTCCGACTATAAAGCACACGCCATGCACACCACCTCGCCATCCAACCACCCAGCATGCCCGCCTTGAACCACTCCGGCAGCCTCCTCGACCAGGTCTCCGACGCCGTCGATCACGGTGCGTCTCGGCGCCACCCCCCGCCGCGTCCTGACTCACCCCCCCCCCCTCTCCGTCCCAGTCAACGTCATCAAGGGCAAGCAGTGGAACGACGAGTCCCAGTTCGACGAGGACAAGGACAAGGACTCGTTCAGGCAGTACGACAGCGCCTGCGAGCGCGTCAAGGCCTTTTACAAGGAGCAGCACGGTGCGCCATCCCCCCGCCCACGTCGCCCCGGGCCACCGCTGACGATCGCGATCACGTCCAGAGAAACAGACCGTCGCGTTCAACATCAAGGCCCGCGTCGACTTCAAGAGCCGCAGGCGTGCTCGCATGGGCATCTGGCAGGCCATGGAGATGCTCAACACCCTCGTCGACGACTCCGACCCCGATGCGAGTCCCTCTCCCTCCACCTAGCAGTCACGTGCTCACCCCCCTCCCCAGACTAGCCTCTCCCAGATCGAGCACCTCCTTCAGACGGCCGAGGCCATCCGCCGCGACGGCAAGCCCGAGTGGATGCAGGTCACCGGCCTCATCCACGACCTCGGCAAGCTGCTCTACTTTTTCGGCAGCGAGGGCCAGTGGGACGTCGTCGGGGTGCGCTCCCTCTGCTCCAGCGCGCGAGCACGCCACTCACCTCGTCTCCAGGACACCTTCATCGTCGGATGCGCGTTCTCGGATAAGAACATCTATCCGGACACGTTCGCAGGAAACCCAGACGCCTACGATGCAGTCTACTCGACCAAATACGGCATCTACGAGCCACACTGCGGGCTCGACAACGTGATGATCTCATGGGGACATGACGAGGTAGGCTATCGGTCCTTAAGCGACCCGCCGACCCGCGACTGACTAACCTCGGACACGCTAGTACCTGTATCACGTGGTCAAGGACCAGTGCACCCTCCCCGAGGAAGCGCTCGCCATGATACGTTACCACAGCTTCTACCCGTACGTCTGATGCGATGCGATGCTCCCCTTGTCTGACCAACCCGCGCCCTGTCAGGTGGCACCGCGAGGGCGCCTACGCCCATCTTGCCAACGCAAAGGACATGAAGGCCCTCGAGGCCGTCCGCGCGTTCAACCCGTACGACCTCTACTCCAAGAGCGACGAGCCCGTCGTCGCCGAAAAGCTGCGGCCATACTACGAGAAGCTCATCGCCAAGTTCTTCCCTCCCGAACTAGACTGGTAGACCGCCTCTCCTCGATCGCCCCATCTACATCTATCGAAGCCCTCGCGGCTGACTAGACTAATATCCACTGTATCCCCAGTAATCTCCCGTCCACCATCTTGCATTCTGTATCTAACTTATCATACGCCGATGCCATTCTTTTAGTCGTACATATATTTGACTGTATCATACACTACCTCGTAATGTATCGATTTTTTCTTGTCTTTGCGACGTGGCGCGACTGGCCAACGTGCGGGCCGCTCCACACACACGTTCGTGCAGGCACGCGTCCACCCGCATCCTCAAACCCTCGCGGCCGACCGTCGTCGCCCACCACCACACCATGTCGGCTAGCCTCCAAGCGCAGCCCTTTCATTTCGACAAAAAATTTGTCGTGCTGAGCGATTGGTGCGGTCCGCTCGACACCTTGACATTCCGCCCAGGGCGACCTGAAATTTTTTTCCAGGGACGGCACCATCACAACGTGCGACTCCAATGACTGTGAGCAGCGCAGCCCTTTCGTGCATTGAGACCGGAACACACACGTCCATTCTTCCGCAGTCGTGACGGACAACTATGGCTTGGGCGTCCAGGGTCGGATCGCGCTCAACCAGGAGATTCTCGAGTTCGACAAGAGTGGTCAGACGAGGGGCAAATCGTTCAAGTGCGTGGTTTCCCTCTTTCTCTTCCTCTTCTTTCCCATCCACCGCACGTTCGCGGGAGTGCCAGAGTGGGGCGCTGTGCGTCTCTGTGGGGACGCACTGCCCGGTCGACTGCCCGTTTCCTCACGTATCCGAGTCAGCATTGAAACCCGATGGCCCGATGGTCGCGGACGCCCCAGCGCACAGGATGTCTCCCCGAAATAACTCGTGCTCACGGTCGTGGTAACTTTCTTGACGTAGGGATGCGTTCGAGCTCATGTTGGGGAGCGTGTCCGACAATGGGCATTCGCTGGCGGACTGCAAGAGGTATCTCACGACTCCCACAGGTGTGCACCCCTAACCGTCCCGCGTGCCTGCCGACTGACTCGTCTGCGTCGCCGACCCGTACAGGCCAAGACGGGCGTCGACCTGTCGAATTTACCGATGGGTTTATCGACTTCAAAAAGTTTTGTGACGAGAGTGACATCCCCTTTACCATCGTATCGAGGTACGGTTCCTCACGTCGACCCCCTTCCCTTGCCCGCCTTCCCACGCCGTGCATATCGGCGGTGAATGTTCGTCGAGCGAGCTGTGCGTTGATCCGAACCATCTCGTCAGTGGCATGGACGAACTCATCCGCGCCGTCCTAACGGAGCTTGCCAAGGGCTCCGACAAGGACGTCGTCAAAGACATCTTTGTCCTTTCCAACGGCGTTCGCCGCGACGCAACGGGCAAGTGGTTCATCTCATGGCGTCATCCGGACAGGTACGATCTCATGCTTTGCTTACCGTCGCGCATCGCCCCGTCGTTTCTTTCCTCCGTGCTTCCATTGCGCGACGGATGCTTGTTCCTTCCACCCGATCTGACGCGATCGAACGAGTCCATTTCTGAGGCCACCTCTTTTCCCCTTTTGACAGCACGTACGGCCACGACAAGTCGCGCGCGATACTGCCCTATCAAGAGTATAGACGAAAGCACGGCAGAGGTCCGACCGTGTTCTTCTTTGGCGACGGCGTCTCGGGTATGTACGCCTCTTCATCTCCCCTCCATTTCGTCCTCTACATCTCCGTTCCATGTCCCTCTCTCTCGTTCTCAACGCCCTGTTTTTTTTTTTTTGTTCCAGACTTGTCCGCAGCGCAGCACGCCGACGTCCTCTTCGTCAAGGTGACCGGGGTAGAGGAGAACGACAACCTGAAGCGGCACTGCGACAAGGCTGGCATCCCGTACGTGCCGTTTCGCGATTTCGACGTCGCCAGGCAGGTCGTGGCGCGGATCGTGCGCGAGGGCGACGCGGCCACGGAGGCGTTCTTGGTCAGGCCCTCGCCCGTCGTGTCTCCCTGACGCGGCTCGCCCTCTACGAAAAGAAGAACGGGGGCTGCTCGTGAGCTCTGTTTTCTTTTTTTTTTTTCGTTTTTCGACCCGTCGGGTGGCGTGTGCATGGACGGTTTAGATCAGGGGGCGCGGTGTGCCACTTCATATGTGGACATGAACGCGATCGCGTTAGAAAAAGCATATCAGAACCAGGTCGTGCCAAGTGAAGAAACGTCTTTTTGTTGATTTGACTCGGCCGTGGGTGTGTCGTAAACCGGGCGTGTCACCATTGACTCAGCGATAAAGAGAGCTGGGGCTCGTTAATCACCGCTCTCTCTTACACCACCGTCGCAACCACGCACCGACAGTCGCGCCGCCAAGTCATGGCGACAAGGACGGAGAGACGGTTTGGGTGCAGGGTATCAAAGAGTCATCATTAACGCCATCGACGAACACGTCCTTCTCCAAAAACATCGACCACAGAGACCAACACGCCCAAAAGAAAGAAAGAAAGAAGGGAAACCCTCGATCTTCTATCGGCCCTTGCGCCGTCGTCCTCGAGCCTTTGCTCGACCGCCTCCCGCCGCGACGGCCGCCTGCACCGGAATCGGAGGGTTGGGTGCGTGCAGCAACTGGGCTGGGCGCGGAATGCCGAGCACTGGCATGAATGGATGCACCTGGCCTGCTCCAAACATGAAGGCGTTCCCACCTCCGGCACCATGGGCAACGCCCGCGCCCACGCCCATGCCCATACCCGCGCCCATGCCCACCGGACCAACACGATTGTCAACGCCGCCTCCAAGAGCCGGCAGTGGCTGCGCACGGCCATGACCACCATAAGGTATGGGCGGCAGCACAGCTTGGTGTGGAGGTGGTGGAGGTGGTGGCGCCGGTCTAGCACGTCCTCGTCCAAGTCCTGGTGCCTGTGGCCCGGGGATGTCCACCTTGAGGGTCTTTTCGTCCACGTCCGGACGGGTCTTGCGGAGCTCGGCGAGGGCGCGTTTCGCAGCTAGGTTTACCTAGCAGGTTCGTGCGTGTGAGCGACGGAATCAAAAATCAAAAGGGACCGACCTCTTCTGCGTGCCGTTGCTCGACCGGATCCCAGAGATTGCATTTCGATTTGTCCATCTTGCCAGAGTAAGGCGGAGGCTGGCGAGATGGGATTGGCGATTCGTCAGTCGAACCGCGAATCGATGAAAGAAAAGAGACGCCGCCCCGCAGCAAGTCGGTCGCCTACATTCGAAAAATGGTCGTATCCTTCAATGATCTTCCGACAAATGTAGCACGAGACTGTACGACAGCTGGGACAAGTCATCTTGTTGCACTGTCCCGAGATCGGTTCAGTTGGACATTCCGATGAATTAGCCCGTCAACGACACCTACACCCATCTCCTTGATGAATGCTGATGACACGTCAGAAAGACGCACTAGTTACGGACAGAGAGCGATACCGCACATTTTTGGCATTTTGGACAGTTGCGCATCAGCGCCTGAGCTGTCAAAGAACATCAGATAAATCAGATCAGAAACGGGCCAGGCTCACTCATAGCCTCCTCGACAACATGTTGCGCGTCCAAATGTTTGTCTTCATCCGCCTCTGCGTCCAAAAAGTGAGTGCCTCCGCCTAGGTGTTACAGCAGCCCAGGGATACCTTTGCAAGTCTTGGGAAGATGGTCCTATGTGATGCGAATCAAAGGCAAGCTCAGATGTGGCGCATACAAACCACCGGCCAAAGCGATAAAGAAACACTCACCGGCTTCTTACACGCTCTACAAGTGATCGCGCTACATTCGACGTTTTCACATCGAAAGAGTTTCTCCATCTCGTTCTCGATGACACATTTATACTCGCAGTACGGACACTCCTCGAGATTCTCCAAGCCGGCTGCCTCGATCTCCTTTTGCTGCTTGACTCGAGAATACAGCTCGAGGAGTTTGGAAGAGAGAAATCGACCGAGTTCGGACTCTGGAAAAGGAAGCTTGCAACCTGATTGGTCCATGCACACGATATTTGGGTTGTGTTCGCCAAGCAAGTTGGATGCATACGACGTCATGCAGGACTTGCAGAAAAGGTGCGCTTCGGGGCACTGAATCATCTGGTCCTGTTGAAAACGTCAGACGTGGATCGCAGTCGCCCGGAACCAAACACAAACAAAAGGATAGTCAGAAAAACAGCATCCACACTCGATGCCTTCTTCGCCGCCTTGGTTTTCCTGCTCGTTGACGGCTGCAGCCAAAGCTGTATCTCGTTCGGCGGCCAACTTGGCGGCTTTGGCCAATACCCATTCCCGTTCCATGTCGAATTCTGGATCCTGTCTTGCTTTCCCTTTACCGACAACAGAGTTGGTCAACTTTAACCTAAAAGGAAGCGGGTCTTTCTTGAGCTCCTCCGCAAGAAGAAGATGGGTGGGCGCATAAAACCGATTATCAAACAGTCGAGAACGTATATGCGGTTTCGGGATTCGCGGAAAGTCCACCATGAGTTGCTCCTGGTATGATTTCAATAAAAGGTGGCGATCGTACCAAACTTACTGACCAGGGAGCGCTCGAGGTAATGCGGACCACAATTGTATGGACGGTCCTGGCTAGCATAGTCTATCCTAGACTTTGGCGAAGCTCTGGGATTGGTGTCGGCGTCTGGTTCCTCGCGCTTGTGTTTACCCTTTCTATCTACTTTTGGATAGGACGGATTGTCAAAGAGGGCGTGTAACACGAACTCGACGACGTTGTCTGGGTGGGACAACATGAGTTGTTCGATGAGTGCAAGAGCGTGGGTAGGCTGAACATCCGGAACAATTTCGAGAACACGAGCAATGTATTCGTCAGCAGGGTCAACCGGGGCTGGGGCTAGAGGAGCAGGTGGCTCGGCGGGGAGGCGCTGGGGGTGTGCGAGCACTGCATTTGGAACACCCTGAGCGACGGGTACCGGTGGCGGGTGGACCGCGCGCTGCTCGTCGTCGCTGCCTGGTAGGAACAGTGGCGCACTGTTTTCCTGCGGCGCTGGACGTGCTCCATTCTGAGATGGTCCGGGTGCTGACGCCGGGGCGTCTGCGAGTATCTCAGCGTTCGGTTGTCCAAACGTAACGGACCCGATGAGAGTTGGCTGTGATGGGCCTGGCTTGCGACGGCACTTTGTACGGGCACGGTGCGTAGGGGCGTCGTCGTCAGAGTCGGTGAGCTCGATGATCTCGATGACGGAGGGTTCGTGCGCCGGCATGGCCAGACGGGCGCGTTTCCTGGATGGCCCAGGCTGGTGGCTGGCGCTGCGAGTGCGTCTCGCCATCGATGAGCTCGACGGCTCTGGCGAAGAGGGGACCTCAATCACTTGCATTCGCGCATGCACTCGGAAAGGAGCAGACCACCATTTTCCTACGTGTGGTTGTTACGTAATCACATCCAGTAGCACCTCCCCTCGTTTGCGCAGCTCAGCTCAGCTCGGCGCCAAAGACATGGCCTACTCACGCTCCGACTACGACCCCCGCAGAGTCTGCCTGAATCCCTTCCCCGACGTCAACTTTGGACGGTATAGGCGCGCGATCGGCGTCTACCTCGCGGGTGCTCTCGTACGTCCTCTCTGAGGTCCTCCGCTCACACCCTTGCCCACGTTCTCTAGTTTGCACTCGCCAACTGGACTTTCCTCGACGCCGCCATCCTCTCTGCGCACGCCCATTCGCCCTATGGAGAGCCCCAGATCCCTTCGCCGGTCCACGTCGAATTCGTAGACTGGGTCCCGGGGATATGCTCGCTTTTGGGCATGCTCACCATCAGCCTCATCGACAAGGACAGGGTCCGGGGTGATGACTATGGCTCTCCGGATGCCGTCTGGAGAGCAAGGCTGTTCCTCTTTGTCGGCTTTGCCCTCATGGCCGGCGGACTGGCAGGCAGCGTGGTGCGTCGCTCCAACCTTGCGTTACGTCGGTTCCAGAACCAAGTTTTCTCCGTCGCCAGTCTCTCCTCATCCTCAAATATGTCCTCAAAGACTACCCCGAGCAATTTACCTACTATGGCTACGCCAACGTTTCCCAAAACGTTGCCCTCATGCTTTCTGCCGTCGTCTTGTGGATCGCACAGAGCGCCCAAGGCGAATACGATTACAGTCTGACGTTGTAGGTGCCGTGTCGTAGGGTGCGCGATATAGTTTGTATCGGACCGTGCTGTTGATACCAATCATGACTTGTATCCTACCGACGACCCCTTGTCTGTGTCGCCATCCTGCAGTTGTGATCCATGCAATATTTTTATCGTCACCGTTGGGAGCCTGCGGCCCACCGGTTTCATACTTGACGTCCTCGATGGGCAGCGTAAGATTCGATGCTGTATGATATTACCTCGCCGCGATGAGCGCCACTCTTGTCCTTTGACCGCTCCAAGTCGGGTCGTTGATCGTGGAAGGCTTGCCACATCACGACAAACTAACACGCAAAGGGACCATGATGTGAAGCGAGATCCAAGACGACAGTCGTCAGGTCGTATCCTGACCAGGACGAATTGGCGAGTGATCCGTGATCCCTGGTACCACTCTGCAGACCGTTCGAAGCGCTGTCAGAGTCACACTTGGGTTACGACGAGATTCAGGGCTGGCGGGCTGCATCGACTGTCGGGCCTCGTGTTCGGGATAACAGGTACGGTGAGAGTCGCCAGGGCTGTTCGCGTATTTTAGCAAGTGTATACGTACACCCTGGGGAAAACCCGCCATGGTTCGGTTCCGGGGACAAGTCCGCCCCCGAACCAGTTTGTTCCAACCTAGCTCTCAGACGTTGTTCCTACCACAGGTCTTGTCCAATGCCGCGAAAGATCAAAGTCCGTAGCAGTGTGCTGGTGTGATCAGAAGCCGGGGCGGATCGCACGTAGAGGGTGTAGAAAAAAACCCACCCACTGGAAGACGGCACCCTTCTCGTTCCCTGAAGGTGCGATAGCCGGGTGGATGGCAGGCGTGAGATGGGCCTCACCGCTTGGGTGAGACTAATGCCACGCTCCGGTCACTGATCGCCCGGGTGACAGGAGATAGCGCGTCATAAGGTACCGCACGCACGCCGGGTCTAGGTCCGAGTCAAGGGCGTCCCGACCAATCGCCGATCTCCAATGGGGTCAACGACACCGCCTTTTTTTTCTTTGCTTATGCACGCAACGCCACCTCAAAAATGGACCTGTGGAATGACCGTCCGTTGACCCTTGTCCTGTTCCCGGCTCGCCACGGTGCGTTATGTGCGCCAGTATTGCTAGTGGGAACGGGTTTTTTCGGGATCCAACGCCCACCATAGCTCGCCTGGGTGCTTCAAGGTTTTACCGCTGGCACCCGTCGTCGGTGAATGCTTGCAAGCCTTTTGATAGCACAGAGTCGGGGGCTCGCGCTCGCCGCTTTTCGTACTGTGACTGTGACTTTGGGATCCTAAAGGTCTGGCTTGGGGGATCAACGCAGGGCGCACGCAATCACGATGATGGAAATAAGCACTATCTGATCGCCGTGTGACGTGCCCATGGGGGAGACGGTGTCCGTGTGACTTGGCGTTGGAAATTGCGTTCCAACGGATCGCGGTAGATGGCCAAATCAACATACCACAGAGAGCAGTGGCAACGTTTCTCGAGATTGGCGACCACCAACGTGGCCGCCGCTCCCCGTTGCATATGCCTGCAGTGCACATCCTGATGGTTACTCGGGCCCGCACTACCTGTGATAAGATGCCTCATTAACCGAACGCTCGAACCATGAACAAGTTGAGTTTACGGCTCTGAAAGCAGTACTGGGCAGTCCTAGCAGTTTCCCCCCTCCGGTGCTCGACGAGACCGCCCCCGTATAGAAAAAGTGCGGTCTGGTATTGTTCTTTTGCTTGTGAAAGAAGAGAGGGAATATGCTGCATCTACCGATCCTGGTCATCGGGCGAGGGCGACGAACAAAGCCCTACTTCAAAGACGTTCGATCCACTTGCCGAACTATGTTCGCATTCGTTTGTCGGCCCATGGCCCAACACACTTAGCGCCCGCGGGGACGGTCTATCGTTTGTGACTCTGTCACGTGTCGTCCGTCCTTTGCTTGTATCGCAATATGAGCAGAGAGACGGTTCTGCAAATGCGACGATGAGCAACAAACGGACATCTCCCGAACGTGCATCCGCGGTACTCTGGATTGGTTCGCTTCATCGGCTTCCAAGGCTTGATCGGCGATGGGGATTGAGCTGAGCAGCATTACCAGAGATGGTCGCGATATGTAATACGGAAAAAAACTGCTTTGCAGGATCGATCCAAAGATCCGACGGAAGCTGAGCAACTTGAAAGAAAAAATCCTTTGTTAGTCCCTTGGGCGCATCAAGGAACTGATTGTGGAGAGCATGCAACGTAAATACTTACCCGACAGACCAGACCCTGATATACACGACTGGACTGCAAGACGGCGCGGTTCGACGTGTAACGCAGCAAGCTGTGACGGGGTGCGATGCCAGAAGGCCAGATACTTATGTTACTTGAGTGGACCCGCCAGAAGCACACATCTCTTGAAAGGCGGCCGAGTCAGAGGCTAGCGCCTGGTGTGTTCCCAATCGCCACGGTGACCATCAAGCTGACTGTGGGAAGCGGAACCCTTGTCTTCGCATCAGATTCACATGCTGAGCAGGTGTCTTCCACACTAGCTCTGGCGGGACGAGCCCGGACGAGCCCATCGGACGATGGTCCTTGTCCAGTACCACTTGGTTGGTTCTTCGCAGTCATAATTGGTACACGCTCGTGCAACCACTCCGCCCTCATCCTCACGTCAACGCCGCCGTCAAACGGGCAGAGTGTGCGCTGAGCTCCCTCGCACGCACGTCCCTTTCACAGCGTGTCCAGGCCTCACCGCGCATGTCGGTATTACCCTCCAAAAGCGTCTCGTCCTCCCCGCCATAACTCCCACTAGCTCATGGGCGTGGAGCTCGCCACAGGATGCTCAGGGACGCCACGTCCTCGACGCAGGATGTTCATTGAACTCAGGATCCCGTTTCGTCGTCTTCTTCGATGCTGTTGACCATCTCCACGAGGATTTACACGCAGCAGTTCAACATCTTCCTTGGTGGGCCCAAGTCGCCTGACCGGGTAAAGCACCGTGGTCGTTTCTCCGCATCGAACCACGCCACATAGATGGACTACACGTTTATTCAACCCCCCACCCTTTCTGCCAAATGAAGAAACAGACTCGCCCCACAGCTGGAATCCCCGTGAAATCCCGATACGAATTATGCCCGTTCCGTTCCGAGTAGTAGCATAGCGGGTTCATCCAATTCGTTGGCCCCGTCGACGGGTGTAATTATTTAGGGCATACGTCGACAGGCGGTGCCCCAAGTCTCGTATCATTCCTCGCCTCGAGGTTGACGCTTCCTAATTAGCACTACCTCTCCTCGTCTATAGATAGAACGGTGGGGAGGAGCGATTGACGACAGTGCCTCATTACCAGCATGGGAACCATAGGGTACTAGAGTGTGTACCCGAGGTTGCATGTGTTGCTGCGCATCGCACAGGTTCGCCCGACTCGGATCCAAAAGTCTGGAACGGGATTCCAGTACCTGCAGTGAAACATTGAAGCTCAAAGCCTGAGGCCTGGGGCCTGGGGATCAATGGAAGACGCAAGGGTGCTCGCAGAGCCTCGCGTACCAAGTAGCTGGAGGTGCAGAGAGAGAACCACAACAACCTCTTTTACCCGCAGAAACTGTCGCAGGTATTTGAGGATGTATTAGAGCTTCTTCAGTCTCGCCTAGATACTCGGAGAATCGGAAGTAAAGACTTCTTTCGCACTCCAGCAGCACTCCTTGCGCGGCTGTGGGGAGTACTTGTCAACACATATCCACAGGCAGTGACCTCGCATCGGCCGATGATGGCACATTTGCACATGTAAGACGCTGATGAAATACGTCCTGCACAAGGACGTGCCGAAAGGCAAGGAAGGACAGTCCTCGTATGCTTCCCCAACGGCGGTGCAAACCAAGGTCTGTCGGGAAGCCCGGGTCACATCCAAAAGGTCACACGACTCCTCCCGAACGATCGGGCTCACGGCAGGCTATCAGAGCACCGCAAGGACTGCCACCATCAAGCGCGAATTTCGCTCTCGATCGGTTCGACGGAAGCAGCAGGGCAGCGTTGACAGGGTCCCCAAACGCAGCTGCCCACGGCGTTCCTGTGAAAGTCGACTGTGAAACGGTGTGCGCCGCCAACAAACTGTTCCAAGGTCAAGCGTTGGGTCGCCTCAAGGCTCCAATGGCAATTTGCCGCATCCCTTCGTCCCAATGCTCGCTCTCAGCCGGCTATTTACGTTGTGTAGTGCTGTCCAGACAGTCCGGTGTGCGGGTCCGCGTTGCTCTGTTGCGCCACTACGCTCAAGCGCTCGTCTGCCACGAAACGCTATAATCGCGCACGCCCGCATGAGAATACCGAGATTTTCAGCCATTTGCGGTCGCATCAGTGATCGGTTCCGTCGTCGCCGGCGTCGGACGAGTGTATAATATGGCCTTAATCAGAGCGCGGCGGTGCATCACGAAGATGGCCAACGAGAGGGTGTACATTCGGTACGTCATCGGGCGAAATGATCCTGATGCAAGGGTGTCTAAAAGTGCTACCGGGATGACGGCGGGGTCCATCAGGCATCAACTTGACATCGCAGAGGTTCGGCCGATTGTGTTGCGGATTATCTCAGCCTCGGCCTGTCTGGTAAACCCTGGTTGGCGAGCCGGCTACTCGTCGACAAGCACGCGCGGTTTCGAATTATATGCGCGTCTGAGCCGGTGTCAGAGCCATGCTGTGCGATCGCACTTGCATGACTTCTGGTAGAACCAGCCTGCTTAACGCAATTAATCCGACAACCAGCTAGGGAATACGGATTGGTTTGAGGTCGCCGCCCCTTATCGTTACACCTGCTTTTTATAACCGCAAGCGGATCGTCACTGTGCAGATTTGAATAGTACGTCAGGATGACACGAACGCTAAAGAGGTTTGTAGGAATTAGCCATGCCGATTATGAGTTAACGAAAGGTGCTGGCGAACGTGTGCCTGGCTGCCAGCGCACGAGTTCGGTGAATTCAGTGGGGACTTCAGGACTCGGTCTATTCAAGTATTCAAGTCCACGATGGCTACTCACGCCAGCTGCTGCTGAGATGCAGGGACCGGTTGGTGCCGAGTGCTGTCGCCTTCCATTCATGCCAAGCTGGTATGTCAAAGGAAGGAGTCCCAAGCTTGCCCAGTACGGTACTTATTGACACAACTCGCTCGGCCCATCAGGAGGCTGAGTTTTGCATCGATCCGTCGAGCAATGCATGTTCACCAACCCTCAGGGTCTAATTGGCAAAGATGCGAGCATGCTCTCTCGTGGACTAGGATCAGCAGTTCCTTCAGAGGATCATTTGTTTGACACCACTAACGCGCCATTTGTCTCAGTCATAGTTACTGGGGAACGTACGGCAAAAAAGTCTCGAGATCGAACAACCGGCTAGTCGCCCGGCAAGCGTGCGAGCCGATCGGCATCGGCCGTTATTGTCATTGTGGTTTCTCATAGGTGGGCAACCAGCATCACACGCACCAACGGGCAGAGCCCACGTCGGCCAACGGACACTGACCACTTTGTGGTGGACCGTGAAGTCAGAGCAATTGTTTCCACATCCTGTTGCGCACTAGAAATCGGGCTCAGATCATGCATATGAGGGGGACACGTGGTCAATACGCCAGGCGAGGTGGAGCCCCAAAGACCAAGTCGCGGTTGTAAGCCTCGAAATCGCACACACAATTTCGACGATCGCGCGGACCCTCATGCACATGGATCGGATTGCTGGCGTTAGCAGGACAGCGGCGGTGTTAGACCGCAGAACGGGCCTCATAAACATTCCACTCGGGCCATGCAGGGAAAGCGGAAACAGGTCCAGGGAATGGGGGAGTGAACTCGGCAAATCGTGCCGGGGTTTCCAAGGTTCTCTTGGGATCCCAACCTGGCGTGATAACCGTACATGGCGGCCTGTTTGTTCGTGTTTGGACGGTCTGATATCTAGATTTTCGGGCTCCAAATATAAAGTCCGTCCGCGACCACGGCCCACGCTCTCCCACTCCTTCATCCGCGTTCAGTCTTTGTGCCCTGTCTGCCTCCCGCATTCCATAGACTTCTCCCGTAGCTTGTAGGGTTCATCCCCTCCCGCACACCTCCCCTCAAACCCATGTCGGACTCAAAGGTGGAAAAGGAACCCGGTCCTCTGGGCGAGGAGTCGCCCGTCGCTGCCGTGGATGCAAAGCGCAAAAGAGAGTACAAGGATTTCGGTCATGACGATGAGAAGCCAACCCGTACGCACTCCTTACTTGAGCGGGCGTTTTGGTCTTGACCGTTTCGCATAGATGCAAATGTTGACATGGCCTTGGTTCGTTATGTTTCAAACTCGTCCCTTCCCTTCATTCAATCTCTTTACAGATCGAGCTCAAAGCCGAAGACTTGTATGATAAGGAGAAGGTCGACCTCGAGACCATTGTCATCGACGACGTCTTCAAGCTCCTCCAATGCGACGAGAATGGTTTGTCCTCAGAGGAGGCCCAGCGCCGTATCGATCTGTTTGGTCCAAACAAGCTCGAGCAGGAAGAGCAGAATGCAATTCTTCAGGTACGGCACTCTATCCGGCCTGTTTGCGCTAAAATTCATATTGGAATTCAGTTTTTGAGCTTCATGTGGAATCCATTGTCCTGGGTCATGGAGGGTGCTGCCCTTGTCGCCATTGTGCTTTCCAATGGTGGAGGACAACCTCCGGACTGGGAGGACTTCCTTGGTATCATCCTTCTTTTATTCATCAACTCCACTATCGGTTTTTACGAGGAACGCAACGCCGGAAACGCAGTCAAGGCACTTATGGACTCCCTCGCTCCCAAGGCCAAGGTCAAGCGTAATGGTACTTGGTCCGAGATTGAGTCTGCTGGTTTGGTTCCTGGGGACATGATCGCTTTCAAGATCGGTGACATTGTTCCGGCGGACTGTCGTCTGACAGAGGCCATCAACGTATCTATCGATCAAGCTGCTCTTACTGGCGAATCTCTTCCCCAGAGCAAGAAGTTGGGCGATCAGTGCTTCTCGTGCGTGCTCTTTGTTTACGTCGCGTTTTATAACTTATATTTCACCTATTAGTGGATCGACGTGCAAACAGGGCGAAGCTGAGGGTGTTGTTATCTCCACAGGTGCCAACACCTTTTTCGGTCGTGCCGCTTCTCTTGTTGGACAGGATGACGACACCACTGGTCATTTGCAAAAAATTCTGGCCCAGATTGGTTCCTTCTGCTTGGTGTCCATCGGGATCTTCGTCGTTGCTGAGATTCTCGTTCTTTACGCCGGCTTCAGGTACAGTTATCGTCGTGGTCTGAACAACATTCTGGTCCTCTTGATTGGCGGAATTCCCATTGCTATGCCCACTGTCTTGTCCGTTACCCTTGCTGTTGGTGCACAGCAACTTGCCAAGCATAAGGCCATCGTCACCCGTATTACTGCCATCGAGGAATTGGCCGGCGTTACTATTCTCTGTTCTGACAAGACTGGTACCCTTACCACCAACAAGCTCACAATCGATAGGGCCACCATCCGAACGTACGGTCCCTTCTCTGCTGACGATGTTATGCTTCTTGCTGCCTACGCGTCTCGTACTGAGAACCAGGATGCAATTGACGCGTCGGTTGTTACTGCTCTCGGGGATCCCTCTCGTGCCCGCGCCGGTATCAAGCTCTTGGACTTCAAGCCGTTCAATCCTGTAGATAAACGCACGGAGATCACCTATCTTGAAGAGTCCTCCGGTAAACTTAAGCGAGTCACAAAGGGTATGACGGGTATTATCATTGAACTTTGCACTCGTAACAAAACCGAGGAAATCGAGAACAAGCTCGAGGCTGATGTCGAGGAATTCGCTACCCGAGGTCTTCGTGCTCTCGCTGTTGCCTACGAAGAGTTGGACGGCGACGATCCGGAAGCGGAAGGGAATGGTTTCGAGCTCATTGGCCTTCTTGCCATCTTTGATCCTCCTCGTGAAGACACCAAGCAGACTATCGATGATGCCATTGCTCTCGGTGTCAAGGTGAAGATGGTCACCGGTGATCAACTTGCTATTGCCAAGGAAACTGGGCGTCGTCTCGGTTTGGGCGACCACATGTACCCTGCCAAGGTACTCAAGGATGGACCCCCTCCTGGTGGCAAGCACTTGAATCTCGACGACATGATCTTGGATGCGGATGGTTTTGCTGGCGTTTTCCCCGAACACAAGTATGAAATTGTCAAGCGCCTCCAGGGTCTCGGTCACTTGTGCGCAATGACGGGTGATGGTGCCAACGATGCTCCTGCTCTTTCTCGTGCCAATGTTGGTATTGCTGTCGAGGGTGCGACTGATGCTGCCCGTGGTGCTGCTGACATTGTCTTGACCGAACCTGGCTTGTCCACTATTGTGCACGCTATTCGTGGCTCGCGTATCATCTTCCAGCGCATGCGCAACTACTCGATCTATGCCTGTGCCGTGACCATTCGTATTGTCGTCTGCTTCGCTATTCTCGCTTTCGCGTTCAAGTTCGACTTCCCTCCTTTCATGGTCCTGATCATCGCCCTGTTGAATGATGGTACAATTATGACCTTGTCCGTTGACCGTGTTTTGCCCTCGATGACACCTGACGCTTGGGATCTCGCCGAGATTTTCTCGTATGCGATCGCATACGGTTTGTACTTGACCGCCTCCACGTAAGGAGCTTGGGCTTTCTTACTTCTTTTGCTGATGACATTCTCAGTGTTGCACTTGTTGCCATCATATTGAAGACCACCTTCTTTTATGACAAATTTGGTGTCACTTTCAATGGGTCGCCTATGCCCTCATCTCACAACGACTATCAGCTCCACGCGATCGTCTACTTGCAAGTTGCAATTATTTCGCAGGCGCTCATCTTTGTTACACGTTCGCATGGGTTCTTCTTTATGGAACGTCCCTCGGTCGCTCTTATGGTCGCTTTCTGCATCGCCCAACTCATATCCTCCATTATTGCGGTGTATGCTAACTGGGGCTTCACCCAGCTCCAGGGAATTAGTGGTGGTTGGGTTGGCATTGTCTGGGTCTGGGTAAGTGATCTCTAATATCGATTGTTCGGTTTCTAATCATGTTTGTAGAACATTCTCTGGTTCTTGCCCCTCGACTGGATCAAGTTTGCCATGAAGGCTACCATCATCAAGAAGATGCGCGAGCGCCACGACCGCAAAGTTGCGGAGGCAGCTGTCAGTGGTGTTCCTATCACGCGCACCCAATCACGTGCCGCTTCTATCCACGAGTCCATGTATTCAAACCGTGTGTCGTTCATTCGCCGTGCTGCCCGCAAGGTTGGCTTTGGCCGCAAGATCAGTATGAAACCAGAGGAGTTGCAGCGTTTCAGCAGCATCCAGGCTCAAAGGACGGGGGCGACATTGGCCCGCAACCCAAGCCGGACCGCAGCATAGGCAATGGCGGTGACTGGGGATGCAGATGGTTGCGGTATCTTCCTTGCTCTTGCAGTTTTGCAGCCTGGACGGGAAGAAATCGAGCATCGGGTGTCCACTGTAAATCTAGATTTTTATAGTATTCCATTCGCCGCGTGCTCGTCTGGTCATTGTCCGCACTCGTTTGTTCTGCTCTCTTAATATTTTCATCACACAAAAGCAACGCCCGTACATACGCATTCCATACTTCTACGACTGTCTTAGGATACTTTGGTAGTGATAGTTATCTACCGTTCATGACCAGGTCGACGCGTCCGGGCAGCGCGAGTTTGTCTAGATGTGTTTGACAACTTTCTTTCGGACGGGTTCGCTGCTTGCTTCACGTTTTATTACAACGATCTGCACGATTAGAGCGCGTGTACATACTTTGCGTTCCACAGTGATACTTTTTTGCAATGACGAACAAAGTTATGGCGAAGAAGTGGACGCAATACTTGTCTTGAACACGTCATTGGCTAGGAGACGTGCCAGGATCGAAGAGGCGCCATTGTCCACTCGGTGCAGGTGGGAGACGTGACGATGGTGGGCTGGTGGTGGACATGCGATGGCAACACGCACTGTTGTCAGAGGATGTTGTTCCAAATTACCGCGCAGAGCGACGTCCTCGACGCCCGGACCCACGGTGGGTATAGTGGGGCCCTGAGGAGGGGGTGGGACCCCTGTCCGACCGCGTGCAGGGCCCGTCCGCTGGGCTGGTTCTCGAGGGAGGGACGATTTCATTACCGTGACGACAATGGAAGGAGATGGTGGCGTGGGAAACGATGTGCCAAAAGGGGCAGTTGCCGAGTTGGGCAAGCGTTCCTCGAGGCATCGGCATGGCTGCACCAAAGGAGGGGCGATTCCGTTGCGGATGGCATGCTCCGGGTCCCCCCCTCGTTTGTAAGTCGCCAAAGCCATCCAAACAAGAAAAGGGCATGTCGGCACGACAGCAGGTAAAGGCGTGGGTCGTGCATTCTTCGCCCTTGCCTCCCATCTGCACTCGCCTTCTCTGTGCCATACGATGGCCTCGGGAAAGAGGACTGCCGAGCCAGCTCAGGCTGCACCATATCTCGCACACAGCTCCACTCAAAATGCCCGCCATTCGCCCTCCACTCCCGATAACACCCCCCGGACCCGCAGGCCCAAATCGAAGAAGCAGAGGGAGGCGAGATACGAGCAGGAAATGCAATACAACCTCTCCTACGACTTTCGCGGCGCTGGCTCTCGTCGACACCCAGCCTCCTCTGGCACGCGGGACGAAACTGGTCTGTCGCCCCCCCACCGCGCCCGCTGCTCGCTTGCTCATGCGTCCCTTTGTAGATTTCCTGCCTCCACCCACATACGAGACGGCGACTGCCGTGTCGACCCTCGTGTCCGAGAACTTTGTCCATCAGGGTGGTCCGCCCCACCCTGGCCTCGTCTCGCCTGCAGTCACCGTAGCGTCCCTTCCCCTGCCCAGTGTTCGGCCTCGCCTCGCCGGATCAGACAGAAGTGACGCACTCTCCGTCCACTCCGCGTCTGCTTCGTTGCCTCGGCGCCACGAAGAGGAGGGGTCCAACATCGAGCTCGTCGATTTAGAGCCGTCCGAGCGGTGGGAACTCGATCGCATGCGGGGCATCCCCTTGGACGAGCGTGTGAAGAGACACAAGCTGAGAACTGAAGCGACTGTGCCCGCGGGTTCTCCCGTCCCGCACAGAACCAGACTTGCGAGTCAGCCCACGGTCTCCCGTGGCCCAGGCTCCCAAGCCCGTTTCTTGGCCTCTCAGCTGTCTCTCCGCATTCCCGAGAATCGCGATCGATACGAGGACGATCAGAATGAGGATAACTCGGATCTGTCCACACCGCCTACCCCGAAACATCATCGGATGCCGAGCATCCCTGGCTCTCCCTCGCGGCTTTTCCATGCACATTCGAATTCCCCTCAACCGTCCTCGTCCGTGATCTCGTTGCTCCGCAACCCCAGCCCATTTTTCAAGAGCACCCCGTCGCTCATCAACCTTTCGCCATCTCATCATGGCACGCCCCATCGGGCGCGGACAAAGCTGTTCCATCGAAAGACAAAGGAGCGTGCCTCGAGCGAGCCCCTAGAAGACTGGGAGATGCTCGAATGCACTGGCTCCGAAGAGTCGACCGTCGAAGGCTCCTTACCCCCACCTTCAACCCCCCGGAGCAAATTCGCGCGCCAAAAGTCGAGGTCGACTGCCCAGGATGTGTTTGTCACCCCGCCGACCAAGTCACATGGTGATCGTTCGCGCAAGGTGAATTCGGTGCAGCTTCCACAGATGGCTAGTCTAGAAGGTCACCAGCCTGCTTCGCCGCCGTTTGTCGCTCGACACGTTCGTCGCCATACGACTTCCAGTCGCGGAAGTCAGATCAGCACATCGAGCGCACCGGTATCTCCCATCTCGGTGTCGTCGACATCCACCTTTAGCGCCTCTACGATCTCCCTCTCTCAGAACTCGATCGCCAGCGGGGACATCCCGGCGGCCGTTCAGGCCCTTGCACACCGTGAGGTTGCGTCCGAACCCCCCCGTACCGTCGGAAGCAAGGGTTACGAAACCTCTAGGACACCCCGAGTCTCGTCCCCTGCGCCCCCAGAACCGGTCTATGAGCAAGATCCCGATCTTCCTATCGTACCTAACCCAGCACTGGGTTCTCTACCCACTCGATCTGCCACGGAACGCATCGTCCGGCCGCCTGACGAGAACCATGGTCTTGTTCGGGGCAGATCCCTTTCGAGGGACATGTGCATGCGGAGTGCACCGGCATACAGTTCCATATTCCCGTCTGGACCTCCCATACCGTTGCCAAACATGACGCAAAGCCTCCCTCCTCCAGCCACCCAACCGTCTCCTCGGCGCCACTATCCCGGAAGACCGCTTCCAGCGAC
The DNA here is from genome assembly GCA_038094175.1 of Boletellus aff. lepidospora. Classification (NCBI taxonomy): domain Eukaryota; kingdom Fungi; phylum Basidiomycota; class Agaricomycetes; order Boletales; family Boletaceae; genus Boletellus; species Boletellus aff. lepidospora. The sequence goes on from JBBPTT010000020.1 coordinate 67,547, forward strand.
GCCTCCCGTTTCCCCTTCGCTGACCTGGGTCCTCGACAAGGGCATGGTCCAGGTTTCCCCCCGTCCAAAGGTGGTTGTCTCTGCTGCGCCGTCCACGCCACCTATTCCCGAAGGATTGCTTATCGATCTCGACGACGAGAGTCTCGACACGCCCACACCCCCTCATGCCGCGCCAGCACCAACGAATACCATCACACCGCTGTGTATGGATTTCCTTGGCCTGGACGACGATGGCAGGGATGATAATGACGACAATGACAATGCGAGCGATAGCGGTACACTCAGCCCTCCGGTACCCTTGACACCCACGACGGGTGGCTACGTTTCCGCCTCGGCGTCGAGCCTCACGCTCTCCACTGCTGCGAGCCGTTCTGTGGAGTACTTTGACACGTCGATGCAGACGACCCCGACGACGGACGTTCCAGACATCAGCGGCTTGGTGTCTACCCTGGGCGACCAGGGCATGTCGGACGGGTCCAACTACGACGTGAGTTCTCTGATTGACGACGATGTGGGGCCGTACGACGTGAACGGACATTGCTGCCTAGGCGCTTCTCCTGATTGCGGACCTCCTTGGGCCAGCTACGCCGCCGCCGCCACCGGTCAGCGTCCCGTTGCCACTGGTGGATGGTGACGTGGAGATGGGCTCGGAGCCCTCGTATTGCGTAGGCGAGGTCGAGCTCGTGCGGAGGCGCGTGGCGCGAGACGGGCGTGTCAAGCTGAAGATGAACTTGCTGGGTGTGGCCGTGGAAAAGTGTGCGATTTGCATGACGCAGTTTAGGGAAGCGGACAAGGGGATGCTGGGTGCGACGTGCAAACATGCGTGCGTGTGTCATTGATTCGGTCCGGGCGGGGGACCGTTCAACGAAGAACGTTATTATTTTCTTAGATTCCACGAAAAATGTTTGGAAAACTGGCTGGACCGGAGCCAGACGTGCCCGCTCTGCAGGGAACGGTTAGACGCGCCGTTGAAGCTGTGACGTCGCGCTCGATCACGCCTCCGTATGGTCATGGTCTGCTTTTCCTCTTTTTTTCTTCTCTCCTTCATTGATATATTTTTTCCCCTGTTCTACACCATCATCACACATACGGACTCGTTCATTGTTCCGTTTTCCTTTCTTTTTCTTCTCCCACGCCTTTTTTTTTTTTTTCCTTCATACTTTCATTCCACTTACTTACAGCATCCATACTACACTCAAGCACGCACACAAACACCAGAGAGAAGGGGAGCAGAATCTGTATATTGCATGTCCGAGCCTCGTTCATTCGCACTTCATTCTTTTTTTTAATATCATTCTTTTGTTGACGCTGACTGCGCTGGCGCATGGACAAGTGATGTATGCTTTTTTTTTTTTTCAAACGTCGATCGTGCTTTTCTTTTCTCTCTGATCGGGCGTGGACTCGAGAGGCGTGGCGTGAGCGGTGTCGTTGGTCCCGATCGTTGCATCCTGTCTCGAGCGGTCCCGTGATGGCGTGGAGATAAGGAAACACAGCATGACGTCAAGGTGACGTCGAGCACACCTTCCTTTGCCCTACGCCAACGTTCAGATGACCTGAAGGGGGAGTCTGGTTCGGTTTGGTTCACTCGACCGAGCTGGATGTCGTGACACGCACGACGTCGTCGACGGTCCTCCTTTTGGCGCTCGGAAATCGTGGGTTTGGACCGTGCTCTTGTCTGGATGACGCAGTGCTGCGACCCGATCGATATGGACGCGTGAGCCTTGTGTGGCGCATGGCTGCGGGTGGAACGGCTGTCACCCTGACGAGAAGTGTGTGATGTGGGTGTTTCGGATTCGAGGCAGCCCTGAGAATGCGTTCAGACACGGAGGCCTCGAAGTCCAGGATGACGAATCGCATACGTGCCAGCTTTGCTCATCCTCCCCCGGGTCCTCCTTGGATCGTTTTGGGGTGCTGGATCGAGGTGGCACGACAGGGGCCATTCGTCATGTGATATGCACGTGACTCTGGCAGAAGTTGAAGTTGCACGTGACCCAACACGCCGCGTGTGTCTCGGTCAGCCAGCGCCACCCAGCACACACAACTCTTTGACCCGCGACGTTTCTTGGCGTTAGGCCATCCGACCGTCGCCCGCTTTCAAACATGCCCCCGCAGCGTCGCCTGCCTTTCTCAAACGCCATCAACCAGCAGCCCCCGTCCCCTCCAAAGCATGAACCCGCAAAGGCAGATCCACCCTTGCCGAGGCAGAACAGCAAGACGACCCCGCCCTCCCCGCCCAAGGTCATCACCGACAAGAACAGACTGTTGGAATTCCACCGCGTTGGTTTCTTGGGCGAGGTCCGTCCAGACACCCCTCCCCATCTCGTCATACCTGAACCCGTGCACAGGGTGGCTTTGCTCGCGTGTATGAGGTCAAGGATGTCCGCGGAACACGCCATGCCTGCAAGGTCGTCACCAAGACGTCCCTCAAGACCAAAAAGGCAAAAACAAAGGTCCGTCTCCCTCCTCGGCCCCACATCACGCTCTTCCGACAGTTTCGGTAGCTCTACGCCGAAATAAAGATCCATCGTTCCTTGTCCCATCCAAACATCGTCCGCTTCTATGAATGTTTCGAAGACGACGAGAACGTCTACATGACCCTCGAACTCTGTCCGAGCGGTTCTCTCATGGACATGCTCCGTCGCCGCCGTCGTTTCACAGAACCAGAGGCCCGCTTCTTTTTGGTCCAGATCATTGGTGCCTGCAACTACATGCACACCCACCAGGTCATTCACCGCGACCTCAAACTCGGTAATTTGTTCCTCGACGCCAACATGAACATCAAGGTTGGCGACTTTGGCCTCGCCGCGCTCATAGAGAACCCAGGCGAGCGGAAGAAGACCATTTGTGGTACACCCAACTACATCGCCCCAGAAGTCCTCTTTGATACAGCAAACGGTCACAGCTTCGAGGTCGACACCTGGTCCATCGGCGTCATTCTCTACACCCTCTTGATCGGTCGCCCCCCCTTTCAGACCAAGGACGTCAAGGACATTTACACGTGAGTCTCGTCACCCCCTCAGCCTCAACCTCTCAATCTCGTTTGTAGCCGCATTCGCGACAACGTGTACGAGTTTCCCCCAGAGAGACGAATCTCTGCTGATGCACGTGAATGCATCACGTCCATTCTGACGCCAGATCCCAATCAACGTCCTATGCTTCTGGAAATCATCGCCTCGCCCTTTATCGACTACGGTATCGTACCATCCTTTATTCCCCTCTCTGCACACGATGCGCCACCCGACTTTCGTTATATCACCCGTCCCATGTCGATCGTCAACCTCGCCAAGATCAAGAAGGCGGCGCTGCTCGACGATGATCAGACCATGAACGAGGATGTGCCGAGTTCAGCCCCTGCCGGCTCCCAATCCGACAAGGCCACCCACCCCTCGACGTCGAGCATCGCCCAACAAGAGAAGGAGTTCCAGAAGGCCGTCCAGCCTGGTAGCCCCATCTCTGCACTGCTCAGTTCGGCGAAACAGCCCCTCGTCATGTCCACGGCCAACAACGCAAAGGAATCGCCACTGTTCCGCAAACTCCAGACCGCCAAGGAGACCAAGCCGTCCCCTCTTCGTACTGTGCGTTCGACGCGGGCGTTGGGTGATATCGAAGAGGAGGAACAGGAAGTCCCACGTGCCACACGGGAGAAGAATTTTGATTTGCAGAGGCAAAAGGAGCTCGAGTCCCAAAAGGCGCGGATCGTGGCACAGATGGCACCTGTCACAGGACATGGTACCAACCGGCTGGATGAAGAACAGGAGAACGTCCCTCCCGTGCGCAAGGATCCCAAGGGGAAAGAGCGCGCGCGCGAGGAGCGTAAAGACTCTGGTTCTGTACCGGATTCAGAGACGGAGACACAGTCTCGGACAAACGGATTCGAGGCAGCCGCACGGACGTTGACGTTGGCATTTGACGCCAAGGCGGTGGGCAAAGTGTTTCGTGACCCGCGCGAGGACGCAGGTCTGCCAAATGAGCGGGTGTTTATCGTTTCGTGGGTCGACTACTGCAACAAGTACGGGATGGGCTATGCGTTGACGGACGGATCTGTCGGCGTGCACTTTAACGACAGTACGACGTTGATTCTTGCTGCGGATAAACAGTGAGTGACGCTTTTCGTTCGATCGACGAACGAGTTTTTTGATGTCTGCAAGTCACTTTGATTATATTTCCTCCCGTCGACACGGGCAGGTCTATGTCCGGAAGAATTTCTCGGTGTCCGACTTTTCAGAGGATCTCAAGAACAAGGTGTATTTGCTAAAACATTTTGAACGGTACATCATGGATCGACTGTATGGCGACTATGAATACACGTTCGAGGACGTCGATCGAACAAAGGGAATGGACTTTGTTCAGAAATACCTACGGATGAAGCATGTCATTGTTTTCAAGATGAGTCACGATGTTCTCCAGGCAAGTCGATGAGTCGCTGCATCCGTCCAATCTGACACGAACGGGGTGGGGGTTCCACAGTTCAACTTTTACGACCACTCGAAAGTGATCTTGTCCTCGCACGGTCTGCTAGTGACGCACATTGACAAGAATTACAAATTGTCGCGTTACACGCTGAGCGAGGTGATGACACAAGCAGTACACCCTGCGATGCTCGAGCCGGAGCAAGCCAAGTTTCACCAACGGCTGGTAGACAAGCTCAAGTACTGCAAAGAGGTGTTGACGAGCATACGGAACGCGAGCGCCGGGTTGGGAGAGGGGGGAGACAGCAAGGTGGCGAGGTAGAGTGGCAACAGATCTTTTTTTCTTTCATCTGTTATGACATTGGTTTTTCCGTGTTCCTTTTTTTCATGTTTTCTGTCTTTGGACGCTGTCCGGACCCCTTTTTTTTGTCTGTGTTGCATGGCGCTTCTTTCGCTTGCGAGGACCTGGTTTGAAATCATCTAGCTGTGCAGCGCAACACTTTTAACGGATGCATTTGTGTCGTGTCATCCAGGCGGCTGGGATGCTCACGACCCTGGAAATACGATCGGTCGAATGCATTCGTTGCGCGAATTCGTGGTCAACGGCTCTGAACGTGCCATGAACTACCACTGAGATACAGTCTAGTGACCAGCAGTTGGCTCAAGGAAGTTTCGGCAGGGACAATGCTTGACTGGCGCTCTTATCATTATCTGGATCTACTATAATCACGCAAAGGACGACAAAAAGGATTGAATGGTCACGGTCATGTTCTCGTTCCACGATTTCCTAGTGTCAGGTTTCACTCGCGTGAGTGTAACGCATACCCGTGTGCATAATCCTTGTAGCTTGAGGACGGGCGCATGTGTGAGGCGTGCCAAGTTCTAGGGGAGGTGGTTATGTAATCGAGTGCCGTAGTAGTGCAGGCTGATCACGTGGCTTGACGCGTCCCACTTCAACCCGCGTCCTGGCTCCGAGTTTTCCACATGGGCGCTCTTATCATCGGTCATGTTCATCGCATTTCCGTCTGTCTTTTTCTCTACTCAGAAACTACTGCAGCAATGGTGCAGAACATCTCAGGAGCCACGTAGGGCGTGGGCTGGCCATTAGGCGGAGCAGTAAGACAGATCGGCTTGCACCTCGGACATGAAGATGAGAGCGACACACGATTGTGACGGGTCTACGGAGACATGGGAAGGATCGACAATGCCATCGTCCTCATGCTACCTCCAAACGAGATCGTGAGCACCTTCTCGCTGTCGCTGTCTGACGTTGCTGGCAGAGTCGAGTTTGGCTGTCCGAAACTCCGCTCAAACGAGTCCTTGCTGAGCGCCTCGAGCTCGCGCTGTTCTGCTTCCTGTCGCGCGATGATCGCCTCTCGCTTC